>CM035199.1:5860653-5889809 GCA_020233015.1 Callinectes sapidus | reverse complement strand
ATATATATATATATATATATATATATATATATATATATATATATATATATATATATAATATTTTTGTTTACAATTTTAGAGTACCACTGTTTCTTTACCTCTTTTCCATTAAGTCTAGAGGGCTGGTAGACAATTGAGGTTGTAGTGCAAAATTAGCAAAATACATACCACTAACACATACTAAATACCACACTAATTTAAGTCAGTCTGTCAGTCTCTCTCTCTCTCTCTCTCTCTCTCTCTCTCTCTCTCTCTCTCTCACACACACACACACACACACGCACACACACACACACACACACACACACACACAATTCAGGTTTATCTTAGAAGTTATAAAGTAACAATGAAAACTTTTTCTGAAAGTGACTGAAGGGTTTAATTTATTTATCTTTTTTAATGTGTTTGTTTAGATTGTCCAGCAAAGTCAAGTCGTGTGAAGAGGCAAGAAGGCCTGGTTGGGTGTACATAACTGGTGCTCTAGGGAAGCTTGTCAGCACTTTGGTGATGGCTGCCTTAAGGAGTTTGCTTTTATTTCAAGAAGGTTGCAGGTCAGAAACATCCACTAACACAGTACCTAACCCACCTGCACATTGAAGAATATGTATATTGTTTTGCATTTTATCCATACATAGATACAGTCCTCACTTATGCTGACATGGGTATTCTGTTGATACATACTTTAATGATTTGTTTATCTTGACAATGCAGTTATGGTCCACTCCCTAACATCATTGCACAGTTGCATAACTAACTCTTAACTGACATCCATCCTGCAAAGATAGTATTAAAGTGCCAACAGAAACATTTTCAAGACTTCATTGATTTTCATTTATATATTAATTTATTTTCACTATTCCTACCATACACATTTACTTTTGGTACAATTTCAGACTCGATGGCATCAGTGAGCCCAGAAGAAACTGTTGAAAATGACTCAATGCCCAAAAACATGTGAGTTTCCATTGAGCCTTTGAGTGGTGATGCTGCCTGAAGATGTTTTTAGAATATAAACTCAAAGAAGTTAGGAGACTCACTTGTGGTAAATTAGATGTTTTCCTCCATGTGGTAGGGAGACAGCCTGGTTACACACCCTGCAGTTAAACCAGAGGATTAATGCCTTATCATTGCCTGCTTATTATTATAAAAAATAGATAAATAAAACAATCTGTGGGGTAGATTGAAAAGGCTTAGATCCCTCCCTTCTACAGTTTTACCTTGCAGGTAGAAAAATGTGATATTTGTCTTATCCACATCCCTCATCCCACATCTTATGAGTAGAATTAAGCTATCCATCTATCTATATATCCATCTATCTCCTCCAATATTCTAGAGAACAGAGTACTTGATAGTCGTCAGAAGTGTCCAGCAGTGGATGTCAAACTTACCACAAACAGAATGATCTCCTTCTGTCCAGTATTTAGGTAGAACTAACATAAAAGCTCCAATTTACCCCAAAGTGCTCATTGGTTCTTCATTTCAATATTGTTTCCAGGGCTGCAGAGAGCAAGCTGTACATGGATGTGGGAGATGACAGTGTCTCACTAATATATCGAGATGAGTATAACATCCATCTTCTTGGAATGGAGAAGCTCCATCCCTTTGATGCCTGTAAATGGGGAAATGTTGTGAAGGTAATAATATTTTAAAAAGGACTGTTCAATCCTTGAAAGTTGATAGATTACATTTCTGTGTGCATGTACACATGCATGTGTGCTTGTGTGGTCACAGAAGTACATTCTAATCTAATGTATTTTGTAATTTCAGCATCTGAAGAAGAAGCAGTGGACAAAAGAATTGAAGGTAGTGACTCCAAATGAAGCAACAGAAAGTGATCTGAGACTGGTGCACTCAGCATCTTACTTACGCAGCCTCAAGGTTTGCATTTTGGGAAACATTGAGCCACAGTTATATATATAATCATGAAAATAATACATAAGATTTAGTATTTGTGTTTATTTTAATCTTATACTAGAGAAGAACTTCCTGTTTGATGATTTTAATATTCTTGGACTGGAATATTTATGAATATTGAGAGGGTCATTTAGCATTACTTTATGTCATTACTTTCTTGAATATCTTTCTATATTTGATAGGTACTGTAGTTCACTACTACAATATGTATAACCAAGTAAATGTATTTCATTGCAGTGGAGTATAAATGTGGCAAAAATAACAGAGGTGGCACCAGCTGCCCTTGTACCTAACATTTTCCTGCAGAAAAGAGTCTTGAAGCCATTCAGGTGTGTATGTGTATAATATTAGAAGGGGCTAACAAACTACATAGTAAAATGAGATCTGTGCTAAGTGTAAGAATGCAGATAGTTTTTAAGAGTGGAACAGTCATTTCAGCCATGATCTGAATCTCTATATGTAAGAGAGAGAGAGAGAGAGAGAGAGAGAGAGAGAGAGGAGGCAGTATAAATTTTTTTTATCTGTGAACCTCTTCCCACAAAGGTACCAAACAGGGGGTAGTGTGCTGGCTGGGAAGTTGGCCATGGAGCGTGGGTGGGCCATCAATATTGGAGGCGGCTTTCACCACTGCTGGGGCAACGAGGGTGGTGGGTTCTGTGCCTATGCAGACATTTCCCTCACCATCCATTTCATTCTCAACAACTACCCCTCAGTGGAGCGTGTTATGATCATTGACCTTGATGCCCACCAGGTAGGACTGTGAGCCAACTTGCATATTTTTTGTTTGCCAATCCAGGTATTTGTTTGAGGAAATGTGTTGCCACTTTGTAGTGTTGGACTACTCATTGTAAAAAATAGATTAGTTATTTAAGCAGTGAAGAATGCTAATTTTTCACTATTGTATGACATAAAGACAAAAAAGTATTGTACTGCACTTCTTGTGTACTGCCTTCTAAGCACAAGAGTAATGTTTACCTATATATGTTAGTAATAAGTGTGTATACAGTACATACTTTACAAGTTTTCATTTTCAATTTAGGGGAATGGCCATGAAAGGGACTTCATGGGCAGGAAAGACATCTATATTCTTGACATGTACAACAAGTATATTTATCCCAACGATTCGTATGCCAAGAAAGCCATTCGCCGCAGAGTGGAGCTCTTTGCTTACACCCAGGATGAAGAGTACCTGGAGAAAGTCAGCACGTAAGTTGCATCTCCATCTCTTCTTGTGGCTTAGAATATCATAATAATATGATTAATCTAAATTAATAGGTAGATGTACTATATATATGTTTACATAATGGATGTGAAGAGAGACTTTTGTTTTATATATATGAGGAAGTATCCAAGAGATCATCATAGATAAGAAAATATGATTAATGAAAAATCATTAAATTTAAAGAGTAAACATTCGTTGAGCATCTTACATTTTATGAATTATAAAAGCTTGCGTTATGAAAAACTTCTAGCATCTATATCTTTTATCATAAGTCCCTATATCCCTGTTAATGCTCCATCATAATGTGTAATAATGTAGTTCATAATGCAGTGGTGTTTTGGCTGCAGGCATGTTGAGGGTGCTCTCAATGAGTTCAGCCCACAGATGGTGATCTACAATGCTGGGACAGACATTATGGAGGGAGACTGTCTGGGTCTTCTTTCTGTCACAAAGCAGGTGTGTCTCTTGTGTACTTGAGCAGCAGCACTGATCACTACATGAATTATACAGGGTTTCAGTTTCAACTATTGCAAAGTATTTTCATAACTTGGTTCTCCTCCTGTCAGGGCATAATTGAGAGGGATGAGATTGTATTCCGCAAAGTGACCCACCGACAAGTGCCCATCGTCATGCTCACCAGTGGAGGTTACCAGCGCTCCACAGCTGCTGTTATTGCTGACTCCATATGGAATCTCAGTAAAAAATCCCTAATTAATATGTGATCACTGCAAGGTGGCCTTCAGTCTTTTAACAGAAATATTGTGTGTGTGTGTGTGTGTGTGTGTGTGTGTGTGTGTGTGTGTGTGTGTAAATGAGTGAGAGAATGAATGAATGAATGAGAGAGTGAGTGAGTGAGTGAGAGATATTCACATCATCATTAAACATGATTAATTTTCACTATTTTGTTTTGAGTGTACTCTCACACAGACATACAAGTCCTTTATGCCCTGGTGCATAATGCTTCCATTAGGAATGAAGGCAGCCAGTTTCACACTGTCTTAGTGTCAAACCTAAGCATTAAAAGAGATGTGTCTGTAATTAGATGAGTGCATGTGCCTGTGTGCTCATGCAAGTTTGCATGAGCACACAGCCATATATGTTTATTGTTGTTATTTTCAAAAAGATTTTTAGATCTTGAAATTAATTTTGTATTTTATTTACTGTGGAATTCATGGAGATGAATTACTAGTGAGGATTTCAACTTTTAATGAACCAGGATCTCATTTTAATATTCAAACCTTTAGATTAGGTACTGATTCTAAGAAAGAAAGCATCTTTTTGGTGTGTGATTCTAAAAGATTGAATCTCATTGTTATTTAAAACTTTCTTTTTAATACTCTTTTTTCAGCACGATGAATAGTAAGGTATCTTCTCCCACAATAGTAATCTGTTTTCATTGACTCAAGGGATGGTCACACTTCCTCCCTCATCCCAGGGTGTGTACAGCAGGTAGGTGCTCCCCCAATAGACAGGGAAAGACTCACCCATGAAATAAAATGATCAGATTATAGTGATAGGCAACTGAGTTTTATGAAGTATGTCCTTATATATATATATATATATATATATATATATATATATATATATATATATATATATATATATATATATATATATCAACACACATACACAGTATATTAACACACATCATGCCTAATTTTGTACCTGAGAGCTATATGATTTGTGATGTTAGTCAATTAGTAACACATACAAACTCTTCAATATCACAGTAGGAATCATGTACGGAACAAGCCTTATTATTTTCTAAGATATTGAGAGTAAGAGCCCTGCAAATTTCTTCTCATATGTAACAAAGAATATTTTAGGTTGTAGTTTTTAATATTGCTTGTTTTCTTTGATGATTTTATGATGTATGTTATGGAGTGATATATTTTTTTTATATGCGATGTATTGATTAAGATCATTGCTTTAACCAAGAAAATCAGGTGTTTCTTAATGATAGGTGTTAAGGTTAAGGTGTGTGAATGATCCAAAGGTATAATGTAGTATCATCTCTTGTTAAGGCATATCAGGGAATGAAGCACCTTGCATTAATGGAGAAACAACATCTTTAACAAACAGTAGTACAACAGAAAACATCCAAGGAAACTTATGGAGGTAATTTCGTCTAGTTTAAGTTTTTTTCCTTTTCCCCGAGTTCTACTTACACTGCACCTACATAGTTGATCATTTCCTTTATTAATGAAGGACTAATAACAGTTTGTTACTTTCTATTTTCCTGATGGCTACTTTGTATTAAGTATCAAGTGAGTGATGATGATAATGTACAAGGCCCCAGCTATTGTTGTTGTTATCATTATTATTATTATTATTATTATTATTATTATTATTATTATTATTATTATTATTATTATCATCACATTATTAATACTTTTATTGTTGTTGTTACTGCTAATACTATTGTTTTTATTATTATTATTTGATTTTATCCTCATTTAGATACATTGAACCTCCATCCAGTGATATGTATTGTGAATTGAATAACAAAGAATTACAAATTGTTTGATGTCTGACAAAAACGGCCAGATTTTTATTCTGTGTTTGAAGGCAGCATCTATTGTAAGTAATTGTCATGTTATATATATATATATATATATATATATATATATATATATATATATATATATATATATATATATATATATATATCAAGTTGACTAGATGAATTGTGGAATTGTAGAGCAGTTAAGTGCAGTTGATATACAGTATTTGTAAGTTTGTGAGCATAAAATGCATGTATCACCAAACATCTTGTAAGACCACAAGAAATATTATGTAGTGTTGTATTATGGCTCATTTGTAAGGCATTTAGGTAAAAGGATATGTACATTTTTCCATTGCTGCATTCTTGCCAAAACTCTCATACATATTTACATTTTGATGCTCCACATGGTCTTCATTCACATTGCATGCATTTGTGATTGTTGTGCTGCATTCTATCTCCATCTTTTGTGTCTAATACATACATACAAGGCTGTACTGTGGCAGCATAGGACGTAGCTAAATCAAACTTGAACTACATACCATTGACATTTTCATTCTTTGTGCTATTATATTTAATTAATTAGATTTTTCTTGCCCTTTTCAAGAAGGAATATTTGATAGATAAGTTTGAAGAACTTGAACTTATTTGGTTTTGGTTGTGGAAATTTCTGTAGTGGAACCAGCCTAATTTAGTACTTTGTTGCCACCTTAACTCCTGAGTGATCTGCTGATCTGATCATAGTCAGTAGGGAGCAATGTGGAGGATTCTTGAGTCTAGGACACATGACCTATATGCATTGCCAATTGTAGCAGAAGATTATACAGGATCGTTCTTCCATCTCCAAATTAAAAATAATTCAATAAGGCATGCAGTCATACATGAAATATCATAATTAATATATTAAGGCAAAGGATGAAAGTGTAAGTGAGAGAGAGAGAGAATGTAGACTTGACAATAATGTGGGACAGGTGCAGCCAACGCCCAAAATACCAAGTTAGTCTGGTTCTACAATAGCTAATGCTCATAACTTTGCCTCATCACTGTACAAAAGTAAACTAGCTAAGGATAGAGTAGAGTAATTGAGTTGTGGTGTGGTGCTGTAGATCTAGTGACTCCTGCATAGAATTTCAGGGTATATATGAATTTTAGCATCTACATTATGAAATGTGATAGTTACACTGAAATATTTCCTTTTGTGTATTTCCCTTTAAATCTAAGTGTATACCACTAGCCATTTTAAAGATTTTCAAAAAGTACAATTGAAAGTGTAGTTTGCCATAAGCATAGTGGAAGATATAATTAATCATTTATTTTCACAAGGTAATATAGTACTATATGATTTACAGAAATATGTGATATTTGAGAATGCATAATTTAAAAGATTTCATTGCTTTCTCATAAGTTATGAGTGAATGGAATGCGGTGTCAACTCTTCCATCTTGTAGACTACAGTTCAGCACTTTGGAAACCTGATACTGTACTAATACATTACAGTTACAGAGTACATGTGTACTCACTCATGCGTACAGAAAGGTAGCTACTTTGTAGGAGTCATGAGAATAGTGACGTCACATAGTGTGTTTTTGAAACATAGCACTTCTATGACAACATTTGAGTTTTATTTGTGTATGTACAGTAGTGATAGTTTGTAAGGTATATATATATTACAAATAAGATAACATTATGTTCTACAAACCAAGATTCTGTTGAATGGTGAAATATCTTTATTGTTGCTTTTGTGAATAGTAATATCAATCTAAATCATAAGCAAGTATAGCATGTTATGAGAACAGTTATACTCTGAGTTAGAATTCTACCATTTTAACTTAAGTTCATCTGTTTATTCTTATCTAATGACCTGTTCCCAAACTCCTCCATGGGGATAGTTATGGCAGAAGTCTCTATTTTTATCCTTGCTTGCTGTAATTGTCTTTTTTTTCTGACATACTTTGATTCTCTCTCTTCCTATTTCCTTTATGGTCACCCTGTTGCACCGATGATTTATATAATACACTATTTATGTCACCTGGCACTCTAAATAGGTGAATTTGACTCACTCTCTCCAGATTTAATTTCCTCAACTCATTTGAAGTATTAAACCTGATGTATAAACACTTCCATTTTTCCACCACTCTTTCTCAGTAAACCACAGTTGCTTTCCAAATAACTCACTTTAATTATTGCTTGGATCTTTGACTTTCGTCTTTCATCCCACCCTCAAATCTGGTTTGCATATGTGATTGTTCATATATTTATTCAATTGTATATGAACTGTATTCTTTCCAAAATATAATCACTCTAGATACAGGTTGAAAATATTCAGGTTGTGAAGATCCTTAGTTGGAAAACTATTTGTGAAGCTCATAAAATATTCTTTTGTAGTGCCTATGGTTGATGAACACAACCAACAGTACATTATGTAGTGCTGCAACACTGTTTCATCACGCACACACACACACACACACACACACACACACACACACACACACACACACACACACAAAAGCAGCTACCTGTAGAAGAGACATCAAAAAGTATAGTTTCCCACACAGAAACATTGAGGCATGGAATGGTCTGGAAGAGGTGGTGTGTGCGAGAAATATTCAAATTTTTAAGGAAAAGTTGGATAAATATAGTTATGGAGACGGGACAGTACGAGCTTACCTCCCTTCCCGTATGTCACAACAACTAGGTAAATACACACACACACACACACCGAGTAGTGTAGTAGTCAGCACGCTCGGCTCACAACCGAGAGGGGATTCAAATCACGGGTGCGGCAAGGCAAATGGGCAAGCCTCTTATTGTGTATCTAGCCCCTGTTTACCCACACAGCAGCAAGTAGGTACGGGGTGTAACTCGAGGTGTTGTGGCCTCGCTGTCCCGGTGTGTAGCGTGTGATGTGGTCTCAGCCCTACCCGAAGATTGGTCTATGAACTCTGAGCTCGCTCCGTAGGGAAGAGACTGGCTGGATGACTAGCAGGCAACCGTGATGGTGAATTACACACACACACACACACACCTAATAGTGAAACAGGTCTACTTATGAATAGTGCCTCCAAAGCCTCAATTTAGGTATGTAGAATAAAGAGAAATCAAACAAAGGCCTGATTTAGCAATAGAATCTCATGTGTTGCAGTTGTAGACAGCCCATGTCATTGTTCCAGTAAATGTTACAACTAAATGACATTTCAGTTTTTAAAAGAAAAATGTATATATATATTATAGCTTGTTATTTGAATAGATATTTTTGAATAATATATCATACTTATTGAATCTAGTCGAAATGAGATCTTACAAAATGAGTCTTACAAATGTTTTTGTTTTTGTTTTATTGGTTAGTTGTTGAGATATTGATATTATATGTTTTAGGACAAAGTGTGGATAGTTTCTTCAAGAATTTGTAGTAAAAGTTTCATTAAGGGATGTTTCTTATTCTTTCAACATTCCATAAATTTATGAAAAGTACATATGAAATTGAGTCTAAATATCTACACAATATGTTTCTAGTTACGCTGAAGTATGTTTGTAATGCTTTGAAATCTATAATAAATAGCAGAATTGGATGCACTATACTGTGTTTAAACTGAAATGCATACATTAGAGCTAAAGCAGTTATAAATTTAGCCTTTACAGTTTATTGGGTTTCTTAGATGCCCACAATACTGTATACCGAACAGTAGGCATTCTTGTTTATTGTCAGATATAAAGAAAAATATATGAAGCAAGCTGTAAGATCATATCCTTTATGTGCACTGTAGCTCCTCCATCAATTAGTTATATACTGCTATAGTACTCTTATAAATTTGAACTTGGCTGCACCTCTATACCATACCAACTGTGGTTTTTGTATATCTCAAAGGATGAAATATACATTAGTGTACTTGAATAGGTAGCTTGTAACTCAAGGGGACATCTGAGAGTCAAGATGGTAGTTGTGAACTTGGATAGATTTTTAGCCATTATAATTAAGGTTAGATAAAGCCTGAGTAAGATACGTGCTACAAATATGGTACACTGTTGCATCTGGTCTCTTATAAAATGATAAATGATGGCTGTGTAGCAATGACCACTCACGTGTCACAAGTTAATTGGTACTTTGAATACCTAGAAGCTTTTTGCTTTTGTGAATATTTTTTTCTGTTTTTATAAATTTGTTTTTTTTTCCGAAGTCAAGTTCATGGGAATGATTTGATTATTTATGTGCAATATCCCTCAATCTACTCTCAGGAAGGTAATCCTTTAATATTAACGTGTTTTCAAAGTTTTAAAGTCTTCAGATTATAAACATTTTATGATGCTGCTTTGTAGCTCACTGTTCTGTTAAATTTGTGTCATTTGTAATTTAATGAAAAAGAAGTAGTTTACTTAGCATGGTAAAGCTTATTCCATATTATTATAAACATTATTATGTAGACATTGATTCTCAGTCTCTTATTTGTGAGTATTTAGAGATGTTTAAACAAAAAAATATATAATTAGGTATTGTTTGGTTCATTCAGTGTTATATTAAGCACACAATTATTGTCCTTTGAAAGCTTTCTTTTTTATTTATGAAAACATTTCCATTGTGCCAAACAGTTGAACTGAGGAGGAAATGTAAGACTTCCAGATACTAGTTAGCCTTTACTGTACTTCATTCATTCAGTCAGATTATTCTCTTGCAAGCGAACACATTATCTACTGCATGATATAATTGTGTGATGTTTTTAGACATGCATTTTTATTTTCTCTTTTTGGATATGCATGATAGGATAAACAATTCATTGTAACAAACTGATGCATAAGTATCAAAAAACATATGTACATATGCTGTACATATATCAATTTTATTTGTTCTATTTGAAATGCAAAATTTTTAAACCCTGATTCCATATTTTTATTATCTGAAATTAAGTGAACCTTCATTATTATCTATCATAACACAAATGTATGAAACACATTTATCAGAGACTAGTGAATTCTGCATTCAATTTAGTCTATACACAATTAAAAAATAATAAACTATATATAGATTAAGTATGCAATTTATTTCACACAATACCTGTTCCTTGTACCATAGGCAATGAACACAGTCTTCTTGTGTCTGTCAATCTCCCCCTTGTGTGCAAGTTGATGTGTGGTTTCCCTATTCCTCTGTTGATGATGCAGTAATCTTTGCCGAGTCACTGGAGGTTCTGGCTCTAGAGGTGTGTGTGGTCAGTACCTGTGCAGACGGACGAAGATTCTGATCTTCAAGTTGCAGGTGATCACTGTCGTCTTTGTCTATGGTTGTGAGACATGGACACTGAACAATGACCTGAAGAGACAAATTGATGTCCTTGGTACTAGATGCCTTCATAGGATCAAGGGATACCACTGGTATGAGTTTGTGTGAAATCAGCGATAATTCCATGAGACTGATTCGAGGCTGATCATCAGCATACTCGTAGCCTGTCAATGCCAACTGCAGCTTTATGGGTGTGTGGCACACTACTCAGATCTCTACCAGTATAAGTGGAGGCATTACCATCTGATGTAGACAGGAAGAACCCACTGCAGTCACAAATTTGCTGACTTCCTTCTCCCCTTACACCAGGACCTCCATCTTTCATTCTTGGCAGTGAAAGGATACAAGGCTATCCTTAATAATGTCTTCAGCCTGAGAGGATTGGCATTGGCATTGCCCCACTGCCCAAGTGTGCAAATCTGCCTACTGTAGAAGGAACAGATTTGTGAAATAAATGACATTTTTACAACTAGAATGTATTTTTTCACTTACCTGTTCCTTCTACACACTCCTGCCTTTCCTCCACAAGCAATGCTTCTCTTCCAAGTTATTGTAGAGGTCATAGAGAAGTGGGGTGTCACAAGGAGCAATATGGAAACAGCGCATTGACTTGCTCACCAGAGGGGTTGATTTTTAGTCAGTGACAGACACAAGGAGACAATGTATTTATTGCCTATAGTACAAGGGACAGGTAAGTGAAAAAATACATTTTAGGTAAAAAAATGTCATTTTGGAAATTAACTGCAGTTCAATAAGAAACATGTAATGCTAGTCTGTGGTAATAGTATTATCCATCTTCAGTTATATTTCCTTCAAGGTATGAAAAAGAGAAATGGAACTTTGAAGTACATGTTCAGTCTAAGCTATATTTTATAGCTTATGATTTATATTCTCCTATTTGCAATGTGATCAGTATCAGTACTAAATTGCTCAGAATCAAAACATTCATCAATTAATGTAGAGCTCTGAATTGCAGCGTGAGGCGGATTATTATCTTTACAGTCCTGTTTTTCCTTGAAATATTAAACAGAACACACAGAAAATGTTTTTTTAACACCTCAAAGTGAAACTATATGATGACAAAGTTTAATTTCTGAGGAAAATAAAAGGTGGAGTGTAGTTAACCTGAAAAAAGCTGCAATTGCTGTGGCTTCTCATGTGAGCATCAAAGAAAGTCGGCTGCATTTTCCCTGAAAGGCTACTAGTCTTCAGTAGTAGGGGATGAGATATCTCGGTCTCTTTGATCTTGATTTCTTTGCTATCCACTGTACCTCCATCCCGATGCTCACTTCATTTTTTTAAATTAAATCTCATTATGTAAATTTTGCTCATTCTACATTGCATTGTCTTCCCAGATTTGCTAGAATTGATAGATTTTCTGCAAAATTATTGTATTTTGAAGCCAAACAAATGATGATGTTAGGGATGTTCTTTTTTTGTTTCAGTGATAACATTTCAAATTTTGTATAAATACATTCACTAGATGTATCTGGAATGTTCTCTCTCTCTCTCTCTCTCTCTCTCTCGATGAGATGGCACTTTTCATTGTATTGTGACAGTTTTTATTGCACCATCAATGCCAATATGGAATGTCTTGTTGTGTATAATAAATGTCACTTTAGTTCAGAGAAGTTATTTTCATATTTACAAATCCAAAAGTGCAGGATTAATACTGTGGCAGTACAGCACTACAGTGACAGGCAGGTTAATATGATAGTAACAAGTAATATTAAATCTCATTCTCTCTCTCTCTCTCTCTCTCAAGATCCTGCCATGTGTCATTCTGGCAAACTGATGCCAATATACATATATATTTATAAACTATAATGTACTGTACACACGTCTTTTTTTCAGATTTTGCACCTTGCGTAAATAGAAAAAAAATCGTAAAGCAAATGCATGTAAAATTATATATATATATATATATATATATATATATATATATATATATATATATATATATATATATATATATATGGTGTGGCAACATAACTTCCTTTTCTATATTGCATGGCAATCAGGCTGTTGAAGTAGTAGCGGGGTGGGCGTGGTTTCATTCTAGAGATGAGGTTCTAAAGTTTTCTTTTCTTTCTTTTTAGTCGCAATCATGCGTTGGAGTAATGAGGAGCGTGCGTTTGCCGTCGAAGCCTACTTTTTGAATCGACGGTCTGTGATTGCCTTTCAAAATCGTTTCAATATAGCCCCGAGAGGCCCTGTTCCAGACCGGAAATCAATTGTTACTTGGGTCAATATGTTCAGGCAAACCGGGAGTTTGACACCACGAAGAACTGGAGTACCTCGGCCCATCAGATCACCTGAGAACATTGAGGCAGTGAGAGCTTCAATGTTGCGATCCCCACGACGTTCTGCGCTAAGACATGCTTCTGCCCTTGAGCTTTCCGATCGTTCAGCGAGACGAATACTTCACGATGACCTGCATTTCCATCCTTACAAGATGGTGATTGTGCAGGAACTCTCTGAACGTGATTTCACTTCAAGAAGGAACGCATGTGAGGCGCTTCTCGAAAACGTTCCTGAAGACGCGATCGTTTATTTCAGTGATGAAGCACATTGTCATTTGACTGGATGCGTCAACAAACAAACCATGCGTTACTGGGCTGACACCAATCCCCGAGGATTGCATCAAAGGCCTTTGCATTCACCTAAAGTTACAGTGTGGTGTGCAATTTCCTCCACTGGAATTGTTGGTCCTTGGTTTTTTTAAGAAAATGAGGTCACAGTGACAGTGAATTCAGACCGGTATGTGAACATGTTGGAGTAATTTTTTCTTCCACGAATTGATGAATTGGACCTCGGGGATATTTGGTTTGAACAGGACGGAGCAACGGCTCACACTTCAAGGGCATCGATGGCTGTTTTGAGGGAACACTTTCCAGAGCGCCTCATTTCAATAAGGGGCGATTTGGAGTGGCCAGCCCGTTCCCCCGATTTGAGCCCTTGTGATTTTTATTTGTGGGGATATCTGAAATCCCGTGTTTATGTCAACCGTCTGAGGAGCCTACAAGACTTGAAGGCCAACATCCGAGAAGAAATTGCCAATATACCCGCTGATACGCTGGTGTGGGTCATGGCAAACGCCAGAAATCGGTTTATACAGTGTATGGCCAATGGGGGACGTCACCTACCTCATATGATTTTCAAAACTGTGTAAAACAAAAATTTAAATATGTACTATCATTATGAAACAAAAATAAAACTTATATAATTTATAAATCTTGTTTTATTACCTTTTGAACAAAGGAAGTTATGCTGCCGCACTCTGTATATATAAACATGTGCGTACAGCACATTATAGTTTATACATATATATGTATATTGGCATCAGTTTGCCAGTCTGACGCATGGGAGGATCGAATATATATATATATATATATATATATATATATATATATATATATATATATATATATATATATATATATATATATATATATATATATATAATTGATTTACATAGTTTTTTGTTTTACATGACCTCTTCAAGAATGCAACACTCACATCAAATGAGTTACCTGTACTGTATCTGTGTCTGAGGAGATTTCTGGAAATCCCTGAAATGTCTGGAATTTCAGCCTCTATCAAAGTTAAAAATCGACTCAATTATTATATTTGTATGGGTTGAAATGATGGGAAAGAGGAGAGGGTAGGAGTTCCCGGGTGGCAGCTGCTTTAGTCTGCTGGTCTCTATCAAGACTAACATGTGTGGGTCATGAATGAAGCCGATGGCCAATGTTCCCAGCATTTCATGTCACATGACAGTCTTTGCTCTTTAATCAGAATTGATAAAGGTCAGTTTGGATTATTTTTGCTTGTGTGTGACCTTATGACTTTGTTACTGCACCAAAGGTAAAATAAGTTGAGCTTTTTTAGTAATTTACAAGTTTTCCAATATTATGTAGGGAGTTACTGAAGGTGTCTGAAATTTTGATAATTCATAAATGGCAACCTTATATTGTGTGCTCTCTTTTTTTTCTTGAATAAAACCTTAGGTTTTATTCATAACATTAATAAGTAACAAGAATTTGAAAAACACATGATAAGGATTAAAAAATATAAATTTTCATTCATAAAACCTTTTGTTCATCCATTTGTAACAAAGAATATAAAATCTTTCAATTGGCCCAAATATTTATGAGAATAATCTATGAAATTAACAGCTTTCTCTAAAACAATAAATAAACATCAAAATACAATGAGAATATCAAAGTATTCTTAATGAAAGAACTAATTCAATTTATTTATCATTTTGAAGTGGTGTTGTTAGTCCTCCTAAGAGGTACCCGGAAGGGCTTACGGGTCTGAAGAGAAGCAGATGAAAGTATCCCTGGTGAGTACACTGCTGGTGCTTCATACTGACTCAGCAGCTTCAGCTTGCTCTCCACCTCTTTGGCTTGTTGCTCTTGTCTATCTACTTTCATGTTAATATCATTGTTTTCATTACCAACTTGGAGTGATTTATTTCCAACACTCCTGATGTGCTTCCATTCTATTGTCCTCTCACTACGGAGTGAAACTTTGTCAAGAAGTGCCCGCTTACCAAGAGCCTCATCCGATTTCTTGTCTGCATCATCTGGTAAACTCTTCGTTTCCTATTGAAAAATGAAATTTGTTGTTACATATACTACAACCCATAATCATTAATTAATGCTAACATTCCTATCCTCAGAGAAAAATTTAAACCAATGTCTAATGGCTACAAGATATAGGAATGAAAGAGAAGTATGAATTAACCTTCTTGTTTCCTTTTAGCAAGATATCTGAACTCATTTTATATTGCTTGCTCCTCTAAAAGCCTTTATCTACCTTAATTCTCCTCTTTTGTATCATGGGAACTGCATGTTACATCTAACAGCTACATTGTTTTTACTGGTTGACTTTCCACTTCAGGTGGTGTGTTTTCCTCTGTTAGTACAACTCATATGTTGTAAATATTCATGGTCCCTTCCATCTGTGGATGTACATTTTTGGTACTCAAGATTGGTGTGTGTGTGTTTCTCACTTGAGCAGTTTTAACTTTTTCTGGATAATGTGAAGGTCTGGTTTGAGTGTGAGAAAAGATCTGCTTAAGATAAGAAATAAAAGCATGTTTCCTTGTCTGCTGATGATACTGATAAGAGAATGTGTAGGATGGAGAGACTTTTGATCATCTGTCAGAGGCTTTGCTTTCTTCTCATGTTTCTCCTTTCTCGGGGTTTCAGACTACAGGTATCTCTCGATTTACGCCAGAGTTGCATTCTTGAAAAGGTCATGGACAACAAAAACAGCATAAATCAAACAATATATATATATATATATATATATATATATATATATACAGTGTAGATTCTATACTTGAATGGCTCAATAGTCGAACTTTTGAAGTGAGAGTAATTAAAGTTTTTTTTTTTATCTTGATCTTATTGCTTTGTTCTTGTGTTTGATTATTTATGTAACATCTGTTTTGTTAATTTTGCCAATAATGTATTAAGATCAATGTTTTATCATTTTAATTGGTTTTATGAGGCATTTATATAAAGATACACAACACTACAATGAGAGTTGAGTACAAAGATTATTTCTAGTAATTTTAATTTTTGTGATCTCTGATTATTTCATAATCATTTATATAACCACTCTGTATTCTACAAAAATAGAACCAGCATATATTTCATACAAAACCTTTAAATGCACTAGAATTTTTTGTATCCATTCTTAAGTCTGCTATATAATAATTTCCTTTACGATTGGATTTTCAGAAACCAAATACAATTGTATGGCGAGGAATACCTGTGGTCCCTTATTGACATCTACGATATTTCCACTTGAAATAGAAGTGTCTAGTGGAACTACATCTACTTCAATTTTTAGAAAAAAATCTGCTTACCTGTAAGTTTCCAAATGAATGTATCTTTATCTTGCTCTGCTTTCTTTCAGTCTTCATTTTGTACAAATACCCAGGAATTGGCTGGGTGTGCTGTTCTTCCTTCAGCTTCTCTCTTGCAAGACTCCTGGCTGTTTCTCTCGCATCACAACCTGAAGACCCAAAAGTACAAAGTATGCAATATCTTCAGAATAATTAAGAGGTTGTGTGTAAAAGAGTTCCAATGTATACTGTAGTACACTAGTCCCTTGGTTTACAAATGAGTCACGTTCCTAAAAAATTGTTTCATATTGAAAATTTGTGCATAATGCCATTTTTCCTATACTCTTACATTATTTATGACGAGATAAATTCCTACAACAAAAAATTAAGTCCTTGTGTTATTGTAAAAAGGTATTTCCAACTGGTTCATTAATAATTGTTTTCATCATAACTGTGACAGCAGACAACATATCAATCAACATAGCAATCATCAACTTGAAAAACGATGTCATTCTAAATTGTGAAGCTTGTGACACAAACGTAAAACAAGAGTTACCTGCATGGGTATATCTTGTTTGATTCACATTGTTTTTTGTTTTACGTGACCTTTTAAAAGACACAATACTTGTGTATATCAAGAGTTACTTGTATACATAAAAGTTTACCCCTAGGCCTCTGAAAACCCCAGCAAACATTTGAACCAGCAAATGTACTCAAAGCCCGACTGGCTTTGTTCTGTGGCTCTTACTGCTCACCAGAAGCATGTCAGAGGTTGTGGGCCACTCAGTGAGTGTGATGACAAGTACATAATATGTTTGCCTCCACCACACAAAAAGCACAAGATTCCAACTTTGACTCTGACTTTAACTCTTAATGTTTTTAAGAAGCTGACTCTGACTCCACCCAAACCTAGGACTCCTTCCAACTCTGACTCTGCAAGCCTGGTAGTCAGTCAGTGCATACATAGTTGTCTTCGGAAGGCAGGCTGTGATTGCCCCAATGTTCAGTTTACTTTCCATGGGTTTCCTGAGGTACTGACCAACCCTACGGTAGGATGAACAGTTGAGATACCTCACTGGAGGCCAATAAGCCAAACTCATATTTGAACTGATGCCTGCAGATTCATAAACAGACAGACTAAGCATGTACTACTGAGAAGTTTGTGTTGATGCCACAATGATACTATAATGGATTGCTCTAAATTTATAAAATACATGACTCTCCTTGTTGATGCAACTATTGCTCTTTCTTTTATAGCACAACCAGTGCAAAGTGTTTTCTTCTGAATTTGTACAGTAGCTATTAATTAATTTTTCTCAAAAATCTTATTAAAAGATATTGTCTCAAAAGTAATTAAACCGACATTTGAACATATTTTGAAGGAACAATGAATGCAAAAGTATTGTAAAAGCAACAGTGATGTGTATTCATATAAAGATGGGAAAAATGTTTTTTGAATTAAAACTGTTATAAAGTTTTGAAGACTTACTGAATGATCAGAATAGAGGAAAACTTATCCATGAATTTAATAAGACATCAAGTGTTGATACATAGACTTGATAATTACATGGCTATCATAATGTTAGATAACTTGAAAGGCATGGCAATTTGAGACTATGTATATTATAGGGGAAAAAGAATACATAAATAAGTTAAGTAATTACTGAAAACATGAGGTAAACACAAAACAATAAAAAGATATGGGAAGGATAACAATGATCAATTACCTAAAAAATATTGCCTTGGATGCATGATGATATCTGTCAAAACTATAAATATTGTTCTGCTTAAGAGTAAAACAACAGTTTCATGGTATTACCTTGCAAATCTTCAGGTTGACTATACACCGTATTCCTTTTCATCTTCTTCTGGGAAGTTAGTGAGTCCTCTTCCTTATTTTCATCTCTATTCAATGGCCTTTTCCACTGGCTGGATAATTTTTTTGTAGTGTCATCACCATCCTGGAAGTAATCCTTAAGAAAGGCTTCAGTAACCTCTGAGATGTCACAAATTTCTTGGGTATTGATGGACTCACTCTTCACTGATTGGGATGCAGCCAATGAACGCATGTTGTTGGAAGATCTTTCTTTATTACTTCTTTGTGAACCTAAAATAGGTGACCCACATATAACCTTGACATTTTCATCAGTATTTTCTGTATTTTGATCAACTGTTATTCCAATAGGTTCTACTGCTGCAGCACACCTTGTAGAAAGATTACTTAAGTCTTTTTCTGTCATAAATGAGGGACAGGTTTCACTCCTAATGTACTGCTGTGATAGTTGTTTTGTTTGTTGTAAGGATTTGCTACCAACTTTCACTTCTTTTGTATTGTCAACCTCACTTATATAAATATTTGATTTTCCATCACTTATAAAATCAATATCACTTTGGTTAATTGATGATGGAGCTTGGCATTTTATTACTGACTTGAAGTTCACTTTATCTACAAATAATTTTCTTGGTTTCATAATTAAGTTTAAATTCTGAACTTTCCTTTCACCAGAAGTGGAAGAATCTGTGTTAAGAACGGTGACTGTATCTGTATTTCTTAACTGTGGATTTGTTCTTATTTTATCACATTCATTTCTCTTCTCTCTAACTATGCTTGACATGGTTTCTTGATCAGTGAATGCTGCAAATTCTTTCTTTTCTGTTTTTCTTAGGGAAAGTGTATTGCTAAAGGAAAGGTCAGAATCCATAACCTTTTTTGGCAAACAAACAGAGTCTGGGGTATTGAAGTGTGAACTTTCTTGCTCTTGAGCTACCACCTCTTGTTCAAGTGCTTTCATCTCAGAGCCATCAGTCTCCTTCCACAACAAACAAGCTTGAGTAATAGAGCTCTTGTTCACTGAAACTTTCTCTCCTTTACCTGTATGAAATCCAGTACCAATTTCTTCTAAGAGGTTCGGGTTCTGGAGAATGTTTTGTTGCTGCAGAGGTTTCATATCTTCACTATTGGTTGCTTTCTTCCAGTAAGCAGCTTGTAAAGTAGAAGCTTCATTCACAAATGCATTATTTAGTTGATTTGAGAAATTACAATCATTATTGGAATACTTTGTAGTTTTCAATGAGTTCCCTGGTATACACTGCTGACTTTTTATGGTGGTCTTTAACTCTGCAGGAATGGCTGACTTTAATCTGACAGTCTGACCTTTTGATAAACCATTACATACATGCAATTCACTGTTCTTATTGTCTTGAGTCTGTATACTCATACAAGTTTTTTCAGATTTTTCTTCTTCCCAAAACATTTGTGCTTTTCTTAATGCTTCTTTGCTGACTTTTATCTGAGCTCCAGCAGCCGTGCTAAAACCTTGAAATGTATTAAAATTATGCTCTAAGTGGCTTTCTTTATTTTCCATCAATTTAGCTTCACTAGTGCACATCAAACTATTGCTTTCTTTACAAGGTAAATGTGCATTTTCAAAGGCTATATTAGCTTTCACGTCTGCCTTTTCACATTTAGTAAACTTTTGAAATCCTTCACCAGTGTTCTTAGTTTTGAGGCGCTGTGTTTCAGTAATGTTAGAAACACTTGTTTTTCTACTATGGTCATTACATGACTTTTGCACAATAGAAGTTTTACTCATTTCATCTCCATTAATAAATGTGTTTTTTATGTCTTCACTAATGATTTGCCTGGATGCTTCTTCAGCTGGTGCATCTTGAGCCTCATCAGGAGTACAGTTGCTATTCACCTCAGGAACGTTAAGCATGTTTTTACTGTCCAAGTTTTGTCCAAATTTTGATGTTCCTTCATTACATACATCACTTGGTAAACTGTTAACTGTGGTCAAGGATCCCACTTCAGGTAAGGTGCAGACATTTGAATCTAATGCCATATTAGCAGGGTTTCCATTTGGAACTTGTTGCAGCCCAACATTTTGTTCTTCACTTGTCTGCTCCTCCATAAACTTCCTGGCCTCCTCCAAAGCCTTGTCACTAACCTTTACTTGCTTCCCACTGCCAGTCATGAAACCAATAAAGACTGGATCTCTCACTGAATTGCTTTGATTGAAATAATGTCTATGGGAATCTCCTTTCCTGGATTTGACTTTTGTAAATACATCACTATCCTTGTCTCGTTTCATACTCATGTTATTATCCGTACCAGTAGACTCCTCCAATGGAAGAGATATATCAAGATCACTATCAGAGAAATCAATATCACTAAAAGTATCAGAGACCAGCTGGTTGTTGAGTGAAATGGAGGTACCACGTTTTGCTTGCTCTTCATTTTCTTGGGCGGTCAAGTCTTCGGCAGGCTTGTGCTCATGCACCTTAAGTTTTGATGGATCCACAGGACACTGTCCATCCTGTTTTCTGTTCAATATTGGTGGAGCAACACTGGCCAAGTCAAAATTAGTTCTCACAGAAGTCATTTTAAAATTCATTGATGGAGTACTTGAATTTTCTTGAATTTTAATATCCATATTGTAAGCTTGCAAATAGCTGTTAACTACAACCTCCTTTGTACTTTTCTCTTCACAAGGAATCACAGATTGCTGTTTATCATTGCTTGTTCTTTCTTTTATGTCAATAGGTTTTTTCTTCATTTCAGGAGATTTGGGCTTTTGCTCACATCCATCATGCTGTAAAGGTTCAAATGAAGAGTTTGAATTTATCTCAGAAGTTTCACTGTTCTCCAGATTTGAAACAGAAAGGAAGTTCTTTTGTTTTATTGCTAACAAGTGTACTTCCTCCTTTGTCTTAAGGAGCGTGGCTGGAAGGTTGCAGTTAGATCTTTTACCATTTGATATTTCTCCATCAAACCAAGTTTCATCATCTCCAGCATGAGTGTTACAAATAGTTCTTTTGTTCACTGGCACCATGTCAATACATTTTTCATCTTCCATTTTATCAACTGGAGTGTTACAAGTGGGGCCTTTACTCTCTACCCATACTGCCTTAGTTGGTGTTTCACTTGCCAATGTAATATTTGAAGTGCTCCTGATGGCATCCTTGGTACCTGCGGCATCTGTCATTTTCCATGTTTCCTCATCTCCTATAATCTCTGTATATGAAACATTCAACTCCTTATAGCCCTCACCTAAATCAGTAGGATAAACAAATTTTTTTGCATGTGTATTCTTCTTAAATAAAGAGGGCACTTCTATGTGTATTTTTTCTTGTATTGAATGGGAGATACATTTTTCTTTGTCTTCAGTTGTTATTCCTATGGACTGTTTTTCTAAATCAGTACTTTCACACAAATTTATATTTCTTTTATTGATTCCAAAAGATGGAGTTGTACTGTGTAGAACAGACCTCTTCATGGAATCCTCAGTTTGGTGTGTTGCATCATCCTGGCAATTCAAACTTGTTGTGTGCTCTTCATTCAGTACTTTTACTTTGGGATCAGTATTTTCTATTGCCTTAATTTTCTCACTGCTTAAAGAGATTAAAGGGGATTCATCTTTATATAAACAGTTTTTTGTAGATAAATTTACACTTTCACTGCACATATTCTTGTCAGTACTGCTACTAAACATCTCATTCAGGTTGTCCTCAGCCTCTATGAGGGCAGGTTTTACTTTGTTTTTCTCATCAGTAGACTTTATAGAGTTAGTTAACTCAACTTTTTTATTCAATTTCAATTCTAAAGTTTCCAATGCTGGTTTGCTTCTACTTAGGTTGATTTTGTTCCTTTGTTTAACTTGACACACTGGAGGACTTGTATCAAACAGATCTTTGGCTGTATCATTCGAATATTCAGAAGTACCTGATTTATAATCATCGGAAAGAAAATCATCAGCAATGCATTTTTTATGTACCTCTAAATTAGTTTCCTGAGTTTTTTCCCTTTTTAACTTTTGTACAAATGGAATAGGCTCTAAAAAATCAATAGGTTGTGGTGACGGTTCATTAAGTACTAAGTGCCTTGCTTTTACAGATCTAGGCAGTACTGGTGTACTGGTCTGGTCTGGTCCCACCATGATACAATCCTGCATCAGTTTTGTTTGAGGGCTGTGAGAGTATTCCTCATCACTAAGAAAAGGCCTAATGCTGCTTCTTTCCTTATTTTCCTCCGAATCTTTTCCTTGTAGTGCATTCTTTTCACAGTCGATATTTATTCTGAACCCTTGAGTCCCAGCTTCTAGCCAGCCAGGCTTAGTTTTTTCCAGACAGGACCTCTTTTGATTTGTTGAAGACCTGCAACTGAACCTTGAAACTGGAGAAAAACAGTTGATAATACCAAGGCCAGGACTCAATTCCACACTTGAAGATGAACCAGCATCTCCACACGTTCGCGGACTGAAGAGTGATCGAGCCAACACCTGTAATCATTGAAGAAAGTTATCCAAGATGCCTACAGCAGCCACACAACATTCATGAAAATAAAATAAAATCTAATTAAATTCAAATCATTTTCTTATAAATATCACCACCTGTAAAACATACAACATAAATGCATGAATATCAAAAGCATTACTTTTGTGGGTTCTTTTTGTTTTTGATGATGAATATAGAATAAAAGTGAAGTATACATCCTTAATACCATTTGTATATGATAATACTACCTATGTAAGCATCAGGAAACACCAGTAAAATATATGAAGATACATATGTAGGCAGAATTACATTGTTTTAGTTGTTGTTCTGTGATCCAATGTTCTGCTTAAATTTTAGCTAAAGACTAGAGTAGTGGAGGGCCAGCACGCTCCTTCCCATCAAACAAATAGACAGAGTGGAAAAGACAGAAAGAATAGGAGCAGTTGAACTAAGATGGTTAATCATTAACAGAAATAAGGTGAATGATGAACAAAGGCCTGCAGAACACCACAGTTAATGAGTTTAGAATAGTGACCATGTATCCCTGCAATAATAACAACAACTAGAAAGGAAACCTTGAGATAAAGCTGCAGAGATGAATAGAAACAGACACTTCTTGAATTACAGAACTCATGAAGTAGCTTACATTTTCTCTCAGTCCTTGCCTAGGATGAAGAGTTTGGCGTTCAAGGGTAGATGGAGAGGTGCCGTCAAGAATATGGCCATGGCTGGTACTGGTGGGTGTAGCCAAGGCACTGCTCCATGAAATTTCTTCTGATCCATCCAAATTAACAGCCAGAATTTCCATTATGGTATTTCTTGGGCTGTTATCTCTGAAAACATCCAAATAAAGATCAGCTATTCAGTGATACAAAACATAAAGTTATGAATCTACATAAATCATGCTTATACAATAAACTTCCCATCAAATTCAGCAAAAGTCCTCTCATATTGGAGGGTGCAGTTTCATCAATGGGTGGATCAGCATGCAGCAACTGTAACCCTGCAGTTTGGAGCTGTCCACTTGGAGAAGGTGCATCAAACTATATTTCAGCAAGATATAGATTTTGTTTTTATCATTTTTTAATACGCCTGCCCCACAGCTATACTATAGCTATGACCATCCTTTAAGTGTCACATCCCCTTGCAAAATAGAACTACTGTGACAATCGCTACAAGGTGCAAGTTCAATGAAGTGTTCTGACAAACCTAAAAGAGGCATTTTGTTCATGATTTTGAGTTTTTTACTTGTAAATTGATAATTAAGAACTAATTATTTCATTCATATCTTTGAAAATTCATAAAAAGAGCATTTGTAAATCAAGGGATTGGTGTATATGAAAATATATATACGGAGGAAATAAGAATTCTGAACAAATTAAAGGTTAACTTTCATAACATGAAAGAAAATTTCTTTATACTTAAAAAGAAATTATCCTAATATTTCATTTCTGACTTTTCTTTTCAATAACCACTCTTCTATGAGAGATCATCACACGAATCATCTGAATTGACAAAAAAATCTGCATCATCAGAATGATGTGAATGAATTACCAAGTGTCCTAGTATTTGATCGTCTTCTGTAAAAGACGTTCAATTTCATTTCAGTTGAAAAAAAAGAAAACTACATTTCCTTATTTTCCTAGATACTGATTGTATTCATACTGACCCATATACTATGTATAAAAAACTATATCATAGAGTGGAACAATAGTATATATATACCTATCATCTGTGGGTCCAAACTGGTTCATATAGTATGCACCAATCATGCCTGGTGTGCAGGTAACTCTCATTTTATGTGAGTCTTACAAATACTCAACACTTCTAACACAAGATTCCTAAAGACAGGCATGAGGTGAAGGAGCTTTTCACATTTATGTTTCTGAACCTTTACCTAACATATTATTCACAATGGACTTTAAGGGGGTAATTTTTCAGCAACAGGATAATTTTCAACAGAAAAAAACTTACAAGTAAACAGAAATTATTACAAAAACTGCAGATTGAAAGAAAAAAATTCTGGAGTTTTTCAAACTAAATAACAGCTTTATCATAAACTTTGATATTCATATAGTTCAAGAATATGATTAACTTCACTTCATAAGACCAGTCTCAACTTAACAGAACAGGGATACACTGACCTCTTTGCAGGTAAGAATGGATCATTTCCGTCATTAAGTGTCAGTGATGGGCTGCACAATGACAAGGTGTGTGATTCTTCCACTGATGTGTTCCCTGTACAGATATAAATCAATTAATCTTTGTTACATATTTTCCTTTGATGATAGAGGTCAAGTGACAAGGGATGTAAGTGATAGAAGAGAACATACCTAATACCACACTGAAAAGGAGTGCATGCAGAAGGAACTTTATGAAATATAGTTTCCCAAATAGAAGTATAACTGCTTGAAATGAACTTGATAATGAGATTGTGTGCAAAAACAATCCATAAATTTAAGACAAAGTTGAATGCAGAGGGGAATAGAGATGGGACAACATCAGCTAAAGACTGGCTCTTTCCTATCCATCACAACTATCCTATGTATCAACTAGACATATTCTTTCTACCAAAGGTAAGAAGCAACAAAATATTCCTCCAGAGTCACCCACCTTGAGGTAGTAAAAGTACGGGGCTGTTGAGAGTTGTATTCAGCTGAGAAGTGAGTGGTGTGGTTGGTTCCTCCCCTGACGGATGTTGGGCGCCTTCTATCTTTTGGCTTTGGCTGCTGAATTCACTCCAATATTCATCTTGCTCTTCCTTTTTAAATTTTGTACTAAGGTGCAAATTGGCAACATCACGATTCTGTTGTAATTGCTTAAATTTGTCCACATTTTCTTCAGTTTTTTTTTCAACTTGTGATTCCCTTGTCACACATTCACCATTTACAATTCCTTCACATATTTTTGTGAAAGTGTTTGACGAGCTATTTTGGTTTTCATCTTTAACTTGTTCTTGAAAGAGACACAGCCAATCTTTTTGCCCAAGCCCTAAATCTGCAAATTAATAATATATCTATTACACAACACAAAATAGCCCCTCTTAGAATAGTATTAAATCAATGGATCTATATATGGTGGAACCTTGGTTCACGAATGCCCCTGTGCACAAACAAACTGGTTAATGAACCAAATTTTTACAGAAATTTTGTCTTGGTTCACGAATAAATATTTGGTCCACAAAGAGTTACTAGTTTTGGCACAAAATGATGTCGTACCAATCATCATTTGTTCTAATGGTACCACACCATAAACAATGTTTCTTGTTGTGCTGTTTTTTCTTTTTGCAATAAATTGGCCCTCATGGTGCATCCCAAGAAAGTGAAATGTTTTAGTAATAGTGATGTTAAGAAGACTAAATGCATTACAATAGATACAAAGAAAACTACACCAGCAAGAAATAATGCTTCTGTTCAATCCACACAAAGAAAAACAGAAAATAACACACACACACACACACACACACACATAAATACATATACATTCATATATATTCAAATATGAATGTATACAATTTATTAGTTCCTTGACAGGGTGACCCCCTCTCTTCAGTAATATCAAATGTTTGACTTATGTTGTTTTTGTTTCACACAACCTCTTAAAAAACGTAACACTCGTGTAAATCAAGAGTTATCTGTAGTAAGTTCACAGCATCCCTTGAGCCATTAGACCTTACTGAGAGTAATGATCATTTTGGCAAATGTCTACTGCCTCCTCCAGTAAGGGAGAGAGAGAAAGAGATATGGAGTGTTGTTAGAGTTGGAGAACTGTGGAGTTGAGGCAACTGTGGAAAACTAGCTGTGACATACATAGCACGCACACCAAATCGGGTAGTTTAAGTGACCCGTTTATAGTATTTCCTTTCATTACCATAACTTGAAAAACATTACAATATTTCTGCTAATATTAACCTTAATATCTTACCTTTCTTCTTATGCTGGTGATACCAGGTGTATAATGCTAATTGGGGACTGGCAGCCATACATTTGATGTGCTCTGAAAAATGGAATTATTAATTCATAAACAAATGTTCAGACCAAGAGTCAATAAAGAAAACATACCTATGTTTCATAATATAGGTAACTCTCTTTTTACACAAGTTTATTTCACACATCATTGAATTTACACAAGGTCTAAAATCCAAACAAATTTTTAATTTGTTTTTTTTTTTCACTTATACATGATATTTCATCGAGCGGCCAATAGATGTCTCATGCAAGTTCCTTTGCACCACCCAAACAACAACAGTTACATAAACACACACTTGCATACAATATATGCATACATATATAATTATAAAAGTATATTCAATTAGGAATTACACAGTTTATTACCTCTTATACAGGGTGAGTTCCTCTCTTTACAGATGACAAATGTTTAATGAGTAACATGATGTGGTGAGTCTGAGATGGTGTTAGCATCATGTTTACAATGATGAGCAATTGTAAACATGATGTTAATCTAATCTCTAACTCACCACACCATGTCACTCAGTAAACATTCATCATCCATTGAGAGGAGCTCACCCTGTCAAGGAGCCAAGAAATTGTGTACATTCCTATATTTGTATGTATATATATATATATATATATATATATATATATATATATATATATATATATATATATATGTGTGTGTGTGTGTGTGTGTGTGTGTGTGCATATATATATATATATATATATATATATATATATATATATATATATATATATATATATATATATGTATGTATTCAATTGATGTTTTTGCTCTCTGCAACCTCTTCAAGAATGGAACTCTTGCGTAAAGTCTGTTGATCCTATGAGGAGAGGACCAAAAGTGAAAGCCATGTAATTTTATCTCAGACTACAAAATCACTTTTCAAAATAGAACTCAGCACTGGCTTTAATAAAGAGGAATTATGACAGTTTTTGAGTGCAGTCTGCAGTGTATGTAATGTACAAGCTTTTTCCAGAATCACACAGACAATTTCCAGCAAAAGACAAATCTCATCCGCCTTCATACTAAACTTGGCATCACTGAAACAAAGATATACCATACTACGAAAGGTAGAACTGAGGACACAGCTGAAGTCAATCAGCAGAAAATGTTCCTTACCTCTGATGTTGTAAGGGATGAAATATCTATCTAAAGCTGTGATGTAAGACATTGTGACTCTCCAAGGAATCATATTATAAAAGACAAATAGTAGTACACTTACCAACAATCTGCAAAACTAGATATTGGCAACAGGTGCTGTGGAGCTGTTGTTGATAGCGTAGCGCTGCGAAGATGTTGTGGTTCCTATGAGCACTGCTGCAGTAGTCCTGTGAGGCTATGACAGGTGTGGCAGCTGAATTGTCCTCCTCAGGAAGACACAGGCGAGGCCGGGGCACCTGACTAGCATGAACGATGGACACCTGAGGCAGCAAGTAGTGGAATTTTAGTAACACCCTGAAAACACGACTATTCCTGTTGGGCGCGAAGGAATCTTGATCTTGATCTTGATGCTACAGGTGGCCTGACTTTATATCGGCAACTCCTGTAGAAAGAAAAAAAGAAAAAAAGAAAAAAAAAAAAAAAAAAAAACACACACACACAGACAGAAAAAAAACAACAGTATCTTGCACATTAATTTTCTCTACATCTGCCACGCCACATTTTCTCCAGAAACTCCTTCACAGCTTCAATCATCCTTTCATTCGTCTCTCTACACAGTCCCAGCAGCAACACCATCAATTCCCTTCCTGTCTTCTCCACTCTCTTATCCCAACTATGCCCTAACACAGTCAGAATCACTTGCATCATCTCCATCCTGTCTCTTTCATACTTCTCACACTCAAGTACTACATGCTCCACCGACTCATCTTCTCCCATGTCACACATCTGGCACACTTTGCTGGGGATTCAGACCATCTATAATTTCTCTCATTCACATCCATCCATACACTGTGCCCTAGCTCAGAAGAGAAGGTCACCACCCAGCCTACCATCATACCACCTCCCAGGTTAAAAGAAAATCCTGACGCACAAAACCACAACACTCAGAGAGAGAGAGAGAGAGAGAGAGAGAGAGAGAGAGAGAGAGAGAGAAACGATATATGCATGTAATAATATATATATATAT
>CM035199.1:5779888-5814443 GCA_020233015.1 Callinectes sapidus | reverse complement strand
GGAAATAGCGACGGCTGAGAGCACTGAAGCACGTCAAGGGAATAGTAGTAAACAGGGAGGAGGAAAAGAAAGGCGAGGGCTCCCTTCAGCTGGATTTCGTCTTCGGTACAGAAGGGAGAGGGATATTCGAGTATACAGAGGGTGAAGGATAGATTAATTTTACTCCAGGGGCGGGCAAGTCAGGGGAGCCGCCGTCCATGTGCTGGCTCTCACGAGGGAAGGATAGACCTGCTAGCAGTACGAACGTCAATTAATCAACAGCACCATCATCCGGTAGGAATCCTTCGTGCCAAACTTTCATCGACGGGGTGGGTGTGAGACGAGGCTCAGTGGTGTGTGTGTGTGTGTGTGTGTGTGTGTGTGTGTGTGTGTGTGTGTGTGTGTGTGTGTGTGTGGACGAGAAGGAGGAGATGGGAAAGGGAGGGAAGAGGAGAAGAGAGTTAAAACAAAGGAGGCAGACGCTGAAGGATTTAGGATGAGTCACCTGAGACGAAAACAAAGGTTCCAGCGACACCCTGGAGAGTCCGACAGGGGTGAGGTAAGGAAATGAATGGGGAGGGAGAAACAGAGCTGGAGAAGAGGAAGGAAGGAGGATAAGTGGAGAAATAAGGGGTGAAGGCTCTGTCCTATTACTCGCGGGGAAAGTTTAGAGCTGCTGGCTGTTTTAGTCACGCCCATGGGGGAGGGACATTTTATTATTATTTTTTTCCGTGGTGAGTAATTTATTGCATAACTTTTCTGGCCGCTCTTTATTGCTTGGCGCCGAGTGGAAGCAGGGAGGATGGAAGTGAATTAGAAATCTCACGCATATACTCTCTCTCTCTCTCTCTCTCTCTCTCTCTCTCTCTCTCTCTCTCTCTCTCTCTCTCTCTCTCTCAGTAATCGGGTCCTGCCTAGGGCTTCGACGCTTAGTATACGATTAAATTTTTCATGTAGATTAGAAAAATCCAATTAAATCTGGGCGAAATTTGTTAGCATTGCTGTTTATCCTGGCCGAGAAGCAGCAGTGCATGATGACGGAAAAGCACTGAGAGCAATCTTGTGGTCAAGGAGAGATTTATCATGTTGGTGGTATAATCGTTGCTCCCGGGCCTCGGTTGTATGTCAGAGAGTAGCAAAGTATTGCAAAGCACTCTCCTACGTGTATGGATGATAAAAAAGAAAAGAAAAAAAGAGAGAGATGAGTTTTAGGAATTTGATTTATAAGGAGTTTTTTGCTTTTGATAGTGCCATTACCCGATTCGGTATCATCCCGAGGTGTAAGCGCAGTCTCCCAAACTTTCCCCTAAACAAAGCGTTTCGAACGTCTAAATAAATTCATTTAGAGGACGTTTACATGAACAGTTTTGGTATATGCTGATATTTCTAGTGTAACTTTCTATTGCATGGGTCTGGCAAATATCATTGGCCTTAATTAACTGTTGGAAGGGATACCCAGTTCTCCCCAATGTTTCCTATTCGAATTTTTTTCTTTCGGTTTGATCTACCGAAGCCCTGAGTTGAAAAAGTGTCTAAAAAAATCGAAAACGGCTACATTGGTGTTAGCGAAGTTTAATACTAATAAGTTTGAAACATGAGGCAAAGGTGTGATGTGACAATAATTTAGGTGCGTCTCCTTTGGCTGCGCGTGCGTGGCTGAGAGCAGACCACCTGGCGGCACGCCATCTTGGCCGCCTCGTGTCTCCCACCGTGTGTCTGCTGAAGCCTGTGGTATCGAAGATTGCCGCGGGATTATGCACAAGGTATTCGTGCTTAGCTTTGTACTTTTACGATCAATGTATATATCTCACAATTGTATATGCAGTGCAAAATATGGTTTGTAGGTAGAGAACAGTAAGAGAATATGATGTAGTTAGTAAACAGACTTAGCACCACGACTGGATGAGGAATTTGTGGTGCTAGGAATGGCGGAGCCCAATTAGGGAACTGATGGCGGAGGCTGCTGTGTTAAGTATGAAATTGTGTTCATAGATTGAGAGGTGATTGTCAACACAACGTTAATTTCGGGTGAAGTTGAGGAACAAAGCCAATTTGTAGTCATTGTGGCAAATATGAATAGGCAATTGTGTGCGTAATGTGTCCCATGTTCTGAAACTCTTTGCTCTTTCACCGTCACTACTTCTCAAAGGCTTTTGTTGATGTTGAGGTTTTTAAGGACATCTTTATGGTTTCCAGATTATTATAGGGAGAAATTTTCTTGAAAATCCATCTAATCGCCTTTCTGGCCCTAGAAAACTGTCGTGATGAGAGAGTAATAAGGCGTTCGTGAATACGGACTTTTATCTCATCTATGTATAATTTAGTAAAGATTCGTGTTACAATGGATATACTTGTGGCGGGATATATTATATATAGGGTTGTTTGTTAAAAACGCTGGTAAATTGTAAGAGGCGGCTCTCGGCTGTATTATTCAAGTTTTTTTTTTTTTTTTTTTCGCAGGGCTTACTATTATTGATTCGTGTTGATATATACTTTTGAAGATCAACATGTCGTGGTATAAACATTTTGGTTAAGTTATGGCAGGTTACATTGCATTGAAGTGGCTTTGGTTTAGTTCGTCTAAGGAAACAAACTTTCATGTTTAACAGAGAGGCCCTTTGTAATTTTTTTTTACCTATGTAAATAGCGGGATAGGAATGTGAGTAGTAGAGAGGAATGTAGGAAGGTATCATAGGTATGTGAAAGATATGTAAGTCATGGATCAGAAGGTAAATATGTTAAAAATATTCAGTGATTTGGTATTACCATAGCAGTTGAAAGGAGCCTTGGGATATATCTAAAAAAAAAAAAAAAAAAAAAAAAAAAAAGTTTATGGTGAATGGCAGAGATGGAGTTGGCCATAGAAGAGAAAGAGGCAAAAAGTGGAAATTGGAATTTAGTCCCAAGAAATGCCATGTGATAGGAAAAAAAAAAAAGAAAAAAAGGCTGGAATAGGAGTAAAAAATGGGATAGGAAGTAGTAATGAAGAATAAGGAGGAAAAAGATCTAGGAGTGGTTATACAAGATACACTGAACCCCGAATGGCACACAAGCCAAGAGTTTGGATCAATGTACAGGATGTTGACCAATATCAGGATAGCTTTTCATTATATATGCGCCGCCACGGTGCAGTGGCTAGCGCGTCTGGCTACGAATCCGTGGGCCCGAGTTCGATCCCGGACGAGGACGGCGCGGACCTCACCCAGGTTTTCATCCTTCACTGGTCGATAAATGGGTACCTAGGGGAACCTAGGGAAGGTAAACTGTGGAAACCCGGATTTCATGCTGGCCCCATGTCCCGGGGTAAGGGACTATTCCACCACAGGCTCAAAGGCCAAGGAGACGGGAGATGAGCGCCCGCAGCTACGCGCTGACTCAGCGTAAGCCCCCCACTTTACCTTTCATTATATGGATAAGGATATAGTGAAAAAAGAGTAACCAGTATGATACATCCAAGGTTGGTATATGTAGCAGTGGTGTGGTCATCAAACATGTAAAAAGGTATAGAAAGAATAGGGGAAGGGTCCAAAGGGTAACTACAAGAATGGTACCAGAACTAAAAGATCTAACATAAAGACAGGCTAAAAGAAATAGGTCTGCCAACCTTGCAAGATGGAAGAGAAAGAGATCTAATTACATCATACAAAATATTAAATGGCTCTGAAAAAATAGACAAGCAGAACCTGGTGATAATGAATGAAGAAAACAAACAGATGAGAGGACACTCAAAGATAAGAAAGAGTTGAAGTACAGTTTTCCACATAGAACTGTTGGTATTTGGAACAGATTTAATGAATAGGTTGTTACAGCAACCAACATACATAAGTCTAAAGAAATGTAGGATAGATGGAAATGTGGAGACAGGACACTACAAGTCCTGCTTGAACTCTGTATAATACAACTAGGTAAATTCTCTCTCATTATTATTAGTAGTAGTATTGTTATTATTACCTTTTGGTCTTACTTTTATGTGTTTTCCCTATTTTATCAGGGTTTGGATGGTGCTCCCTGACAGGGCAAGGCTTTGGCATTTGGAAACATTTACATTATTCTCAAACCGTGGTCAGGATTCAAATCCATGATGTGCTTGAGGACCCCTTGGTCCCCCAAAGTGCATGTGGTCCCACTATTCCACAGCAGCAGCCTCTATTATTCTTGTAAATATTTTTTTGACCATTATTGTTATAAAATATATGAACACTAACAATAGTAATAGTAATTATAATGAGAGAAAGAGAGAGAAAATATCTCTTGGAAAACCTTGCTTTTACTTTGGGGTGAATAATATTTCACTCTGTCAAGGGTTCTTAACCAGAGGTATCCATGCCCCTTGGGGGTATGGAAACCAAATGCTGAGGGTATGGGACTTGATCTCTGGATATTTATATATGATTTAATGGTAAAAATTATAAATGCTGTTGATTTTGGAGGAAATTTTTTTTTCTGTCCCGCTCATTTATTCATGCATGTCTATTCAACTCTTTTTTTCTCTCTCTAAGGAACAAAAAGTCAACATGAACTTGGAATGTTTTTTATTTCATTGAAAAATAAACATTCATATCTCCATAAAAATGCACTTGGCCCTTGATTTAATGAACTAAAAGGTTGGGAATGGTAGTCTGTTGCTTGAAAATGCTTTCCAATGATAAATACCACCATAGAAAAATATAGTTTTTGCAACCCAACCAAGTCTTGTACATGTTAATATTGTGAGATTAAACAAAATGAAATAACAGTTAGATTCACACATGTTTTTCTTGGTTGGGCAACATCTTAGCACAAAATAAACACCAGAATTAAAGCAATATATACATAAATACAATGCTTGAGACACAAGGACAGACCGAGGTATGGGTGGTGGAACCAGTGTTACCATGGCGATTGTACTGTGTTAACACATCCTTTCCTGTCACCCTCTGTACCTGCCTTCCTTTAAGCTCAGGACAATTTTTTCCTTTTATGATTTTATATGTATAATGATGTTTTTTGATTTCCTTAATAGAATTGTCGTAGGGTTTTGACGTTTCTAAAGGTGGTGCCACACCCGACAAAGTCCATCACTGGGTATTTCTCCATTGATATTTTGTGGTCCATTCAATCCATTGGATTGGGGGTCCATTAAATTGAGGGCCAAGTGTAGATAATACAAAATTGTCACTTTGGTTCCAGAAATTGTAGTTATTACTAATTGTTCTTTCTGTAATAAGCATAATTTCTTGATAACTAACTTAGATCCAGGTACTTTTTTCTCATTTTCTTTCTTTGTATATAATGAAAAAGACCTGAACAGCACCCACCCATTTCTAAATCCCACCTTAGAAAACATATTATTTCCCTTTCCCTCCCTCCATCATCCTACAAAGGCAGTATAAAAAAGCCCACCCATTTTTATTAATATTTATCTCTAGAAAATATTATTTCCTTCTTCCTCTGCATCACTGTCAACACTATCTGGTGGTATTCAAATTCTTGCGCTGGTCCACCTCCTCCTTCTTTTTCAGAATTCGTTTGACTGAGAGGCGGCGGTGACTAAGAGTGGTGGGGGAGTTAACCACCACCATTACATTCACCTCCCCTTTGTAATCCAAGTTTTGTAGCAGCTGTAAGGAGAAGAGATGGTCAAGGGTGAATGGGGGTGCTTGGGAAAGTTAGTTTGAAAGGTGTTTTTAGAGGGTGTGTACATTTAGGATAAGTCTGGACGATGTGTACAGTTCTCATCAAAAATTTCAGCTGGGTGTGCATCAGATACATTGCAGCAGGTACAAACTGTAAAAAAACCCATAATGCCTCTAATACAGTCAGTCTCCTTATAGGCATGTTTGTTAAGGTGGAAGGCACTCAAAAATATTAAGTGGAAAAATCCCTATTTTACTATTGTTTTGTAGGTAAACAAAAATTGTTCAAAGGCACTTATGTTGACTGATAAAAAATATCTTAAAATCACCTAAAATTGTATAATATAGTCTAAAAATAATAAGAAATATCACTATGTACTTTGTGTAGTGCCTGGTGCATTGTTTATACACATCCCACCACTCTTTAAAATCTTTTGTGGCTGTCCGTAAACAGTGACAAGAAAAAGGCAAGAAAAACATGGAAATAAGTCACCTGCCTTGAATACCCTTCCAACCATTCATCAAACCAGCCTTCCAGTCAGTAAAAGGCATTATAACTTGTTTATTAATTGTACTTTACGTATGTATTAGATGTCACATGGGGTGGTCTGCAGACCACATTGCAGTTAATATATGAATCGAACCATTTGTTATAGACATTTTTCTTCTATAGGCACAAGTTTTCGTCTCCCTGTTTATTGCCTATAAGGAAACCGGACCTCTTCTACTTCTTCACTTCTCAGATGATGTGGCAATGATGAAGCAAGATCCTGCAGCTGTTGGATAGGTATTGCAGCCTAGCCACATGAGCCTTGAGCGTGTCTTGCTTGGCTGCCTGTGTTGGTAAGCAAGGGGTGTGCTGACACCATATTTGTGGCACATCTCTCTGCTAATATCTGTCTTTTTTCCCCATAATTTCAATCTGCCAAAGTTGGTACCCTGTCTAAGCTGGAAAGGGAAATTCAGGCTTGTTGGGTGCAATACCCACCCAAGAGCTGCAGAACTTGTTTTTATCATTGCCACATGGTCTGAGAGGTGAAGAAGTGCAAGGGATGATGCCCTACAAAGTACTAGAGGTAAGTTTTTTCGCAATTTGAATCTCACAACATGTCTGATGCACGCACATCCTAAACTTTTGATGTACATTGTGTTCTGGTGTAATTTGAAAGTTTTTCTAGTCTGGTAATGATGTTGGTTGCATTTAAAGGTGTTGAGACAACTATTACTAACCTTGGGGGTGACAAAGAAATACTGACTGCAATCATCACTTCCTTCAGTTTCCATCAGCATCTCCAGAATCTTCCTCTCATTCACTTTGTCCATCCCCTGCAAAGTTAGGTTAGGTCAGATTACACTAAGTTGAATAAGGTTAGGGTAACTCAAGTTAGGCTGGGTTTAAAGCACAAAGCTACATTAATTTGGGTTAGGTTAGGCAAGACAATTCAACATAACACTCACTTGGTTGATCTCATCAACACATCTGAAGGGTGCATAAGTCAGGCTTTGCAGTGCTAGCAGATACAGAGCTGTTGACACTGCCCTCTCTCCACCGCTCTGCTGCTGTGCTGTTAGTTGTTGCAAGCGCTGTTCATCACGAAACTTGACCTGCAGAAATAGTAGTACTACTAAGACAAGGGTTGGTGAAGGAAATATGGATAACCACCCTTGCCATGTCTCTTGTACCTGTCCCATGTACCACTCTAAAATCTCTTGTAACTTTTGAAAGCCCCCACAAGACTGCCACTTAGTTGCCCTTGCCATGTCCCTTTAACACTTGAAAACTACCAGACCTCCTCTTAGTCACCAGTGTTGTATCACCACCTCACCTGATCCCAACCTTACCTTGATAATCATGCCATAATTCTCAAAATTTTCTTCCATTTGCAAAAGATGGACCTCACCAGCATAGCCCATCCGTGCCATGAACTCTGAGAATCTTTCACTGATGTCTCCAACCAAACGAGTCAAGTTTGACAGCCACCTGGGAGAGAGGGAGAGGTAAGAGGTTGATGTGAGCATGTCAGGGAATGTGTGTGGATGTTTTGGGAGTGGGCTTTTTATTTATTTACTTTATTTATTTGTGTGTGTGTGTGTTTTTTATATAGGGAGAATAGCTATGGTCATACTATCCTGTCTATTGTAGTCTAACTTGACCTTAAAATTCTAAATGTTTTTTGCTCGTACACCACATTATTGTTTAGACAGTTCCATGTTTCAACTAATCTTTATGAAAAGCTCTTCCTTTATTATTGTTTCATATTATTGTCCACTAATATTTTTCCCAGGTTCAGTTTGCTTCCTCCAGTCTTTCTTGTATCCCACATCACTATTTGATTGCTGTCTAGCATCTCCAATCTTTCCATTACTTAATATATCACTATGTACTCTCTCTCTCTCACCTCTCCTTCACCTCACTAAGATTAGTATGGTGTGTCTCCGCTCTCCGTTGATAGTCCTCCAGTGCCGCCTCCTGCTTTGCAAGCCTCCGGCGTCCTTCTTCATACTCCCTCATTTCCTGCAGAGAGAGAGAGAGAGAGAGAGAGAGGAGGGGGGGAGGCATAGTGTTAGATGTTACAGTTTTAACCATAACTACCCCATCGTAGACCCCTGCCACTTCACCATTAATTAGCCATAACTTGTCCTCATCACCAATCCATCACTTGCTATCATCCATAACTGCCCATTTTGTTTCCATCACTTTCCATTACACATAACTGTTCCATTGTATCCTCATCACTCACATTAGGAGATGCAGTGATGAGACAAGACAGCTGGGCTTCTTTCTCTGCTAATTTGGTCTCTGTCTCTTCCAGTGATGAATTCTGGAATCTCTCTCGCATCTGTAAAAAAGAGAGGTGATGAATTCTGGAATCTCTCTCACATCTGTAGAAAGAGAGGTGATGAATTCTGGAATCTCTTGCATCTGTAGAAAGAGAGAGATAGAGATATGTGAGTATTGATAAATAGTGATCTTGCCCCTCAGCATGACATATATAAAGTTTATTCATTTGGGAATTACACAGTTTATTGGCTCCTTCACAGGGTGAGCTCCTCTCTCTACAGATGACAAATGTTTACGGAGTGATATGGAGAGAGGAGCTCACCCTTTCAATAAGCCAGTAAATTGTGTACATTCCTATTTGAATACAAATGTATTAGTGTGTGTGTGTGTGTGTATGTATATATATATATATATATATATATATATATATATATATATATAATGTGCTGTACCCTTGTATGTGTGGTGGACACCACTGCGGTCATCCATCAATGTGCCAAAGTGAACGCTGGGATGATGCAGGACCGTCGTGTGACTATCAGAGAAATTGTGGAAGAGGTGAACATCAGTACTTCTTCCGCAATTTCTCTGATAGCCACACAACGGTCCTGCATCATCACAGCGTTCACTTTGGCAATGACCTGGTCACTTTGGCACATTGATGGATGACTGAACCGTGGCTCGCTCTCCACCGTTGTGCAGCGGTCTTTAAACCAGTTGTACCACTCCTTAATCTGTGTCGTGCCCATAGCACTGTCACTTAAAGCAGTCTGAATCTTCCGAATGGTTTCCACCTGGCTGTCGCCCAGTTTCTGGCAAAATTTGATGCAGTACGGCTGCTGCTGCTCCATTCATTCCATCATTTTCCTTGTAATGAAAAACCGATGAGAGCACTACAAACTATCTCACTCAAATGCTGCTTGCCGGCAACTGACACTATCGACAGGCGGGGAAAAATTCATGCATGCGCACAAACGTTCAAGGTTGGCTCATGCAAGGGTGCTTGATTCAAACCCATTAGGTTCTCAAAAACACATAAGGTTGGATACTTTTCTAACAGACCTCATACACACACACACAGTAAAAAAAATCCTTCCAATACACTCAAAGACACTCATAAAAATCCCCAAACCCACACAAACACAAAAACATGAAATGCACCTCTTCAGTGATGTCCTTGATGTTGACGATGCCTAACAGCCTTTTGAGGTTGTTGAGTGCATCACGACCCTCCAGTTTTTGTTTCTCCAGCTCCTGTCTCATTTGTTCTGCTTTTTCCTGTTGTGGAAAGAATGAATGATAGAAGGGTATAATAACAATAATAAATAATGATAATTACTACTACTTCATTTTTTTCAATCATGAATGGTATATTGTTTGTTTTTCTCGGTACAATATCTCTATCTCTATACCTGGCTGGCAATCATACACATCCAAAGCAAAGCAACACAACACACACTGGTTCACCCCTTACACATTCATATTGAAACCATTCTATACTCTGATACCTTAGCCAATCCTGAGACCACAGCAAAGCTACACATTATACACTGATTTACACCTGCCCCTTCATAATGAGGCAGTTTCTAAACTATCCCACTTCCATCTCCAACACTACTACTACTACTACTACTACTACTACTACTACTACTACTACTACTACTACTACTATTACTACTACTACTACTACTACTACTCATCTTCCTCTTAAGACAAACCTGTATATCCTTAATTTTGTCCTTCCACACTCTGGCACTATTTTCAAGGGCCGTCAACTCAACCTTTAATATTTTTCCCTTCCCTTCAGCACGCAGGCAGGCACACATGAGCTCCCCTGCCTCCTTCAGGTTCGTATGCAGGTTTTCTATGACCTCTAACCGCTTCTTGATGCAATTCTGGTGAGAAAGGGGAGAGGTATGTTTCAGGTTTGTTGGGGGTGAGGGAAGGAGAGGTAAAGGAAGGGAAGGAAGTTAGAAAAGAAGGAGAAAGGGAGAAAGTATGTGTTTGAGTGTGTCTGTTTTTTAACCAATTTGTGCCAACTTTAAAAACATGCATTCCTGATGAGCAGTGTCGGCCTGTGAGTGGTAACTTATAACTTAACGTAAAGAAATGTGTAAGAGACAACTGCTATCTAGATTCTTTAGAAATTCTACAATTAAAATGCCTATAAACATAAAAGAATACAGTTATGGAGAAAGGTTGAAGATTAACAGCAATGGAGGAAAGGAGGGAAAAAGGTGATTTGATAACATTAGATAAGATATTGAAAGAGATAGAGACATCGGATAGAGATGATCTTGTGAAACTTGATACAAGTACCAGAAAACATGAAAGGAAACCAAATATAAGTGATTGGAGAAGAGACATCAAGAAATAAAGCTTTCCCCACGGAAGTATAGCAGCGTGGAACAGACTCGATGAAACAGTGTGGGCAAAGACAATATATAAAGTTAGGGAAAATCTTATAAAAACAGATAAGGAGGCAGGCCAACATGAGCCTATGTGACTTTCCCTGTATCTCACAACTAGGTAAATATACATTTCCATTCACATACACATTCTCTCTCTCTCTCTGGTATGCACTCTATCTCTTCCATAAACATGACATACACTGTCTCTTCTACTGAGACACAAACACATTATTTCTCTTCCGCACACAAGCAGTTTCTCTTTCACAAATGCACACACTTCCAGTTTACATCATGTTTCACACATGTGCACAGTCTCTTTTCCACCCATACACACACATACACACCTGCACCGCAGATTTCATGGTAGCCTGGGCAGCAGGCAAGTCAATGACATTGGTCTCATGTTCTTTGATTTGGTTCTTCTTGTGAGTGATGCGTTGCATCAACATACTCCTGTCAGGGAGAGAGAGAGATGGGCTGTTTATGATTGAATGCATAACCTAAACTAATTCAACCTAATCACATCTCAGCTTACTTAACCTAAAGTGTTCTCTTAGTTGTCCAGAACTCCAGAATGAGTTATGCTCCATAGGTCTAAGAATTTTGGGTTCAAATGTTTTCAGATCTCACTGAAAGATTTATTTCCTTGATTGACATAAATGAAGGTATTAATGTTAATGTCTTTCTAAAATTATTTCAGCAGAGCTATTTTCTTCAAGAAGATAGAACATAAATACCATCCATTTTAAGGTTTTACATAACATAAATGGTCCTATGTTCTTGGGAGTTTATGAAATGACATAAGTGACTGGCCTGTCAATGTTAACTTTGACCTCTTTTCCCTAGCATAACTGTTTTGCTCAGAGTAAACTTACACAATATATTATTATTATAAATAATGTCTCTCTCTCTCTTACATGCACACATGCACACACACACACACACACACATACCTCTCTTCTTTGCGTGAAGACAGTGCCCTCTTTTCATTCCTCCAGACCTCGAGATCCTTCGACACCTGATCTTCACTCTCTTTGAAAGACTTCAGCTGTTCTTCCTCTTGCATAATTCTGTGGGGAGGAGAAGGAGGTGTGAAACGGTAGAATTAAGTAGAAGAGAATAATGCTGATGAGGGAGGGATGGAAGTGAAGGAAGAAAGAAGGATAGATAAATGAAGATATGAAGGATATCTTGAATTTCACAAGTTTACAATAAATATTTTGGAATAACACAAGGTGAAAAGAGCAAGTAATTTTTCATATTATATAGATTACTTGGAATGACATTATGTCAAGAAAATTGGTTGTGCATGACTGGTTTAGTTCTGTGATGTGGCCACCAGGTGTTCCCCTTGTGCCAAACACCATATGGTTTAAAGATGATTCAAATATCACTGTACACAACAATATACTTCAGGCTGACTCAAAACCAATTCAAGTTACAACCAATTTGTTGTAACCAAACGTGGTCATAAGTTGACAACTACTTGTACAACTAAAGAAATCTACTACTACTACTACTACCGCTACTACTACTACTACTACTACTACTACTACTTCTACCAATAAAATCACAAATACAAAAATTATTCATCTACTACTACTACTACTACTATTATTACCACCACCACCACCACCACCACCTACTGTGCCTTGAGATTTTCCACATCAGCCTTCAGTCTATCAATTTTCTCTTGATCCAAAACAATTTGCAGTAGTCTTGCTGTCCCCACTGTAAAGATACTGGTGGACATCTGCTTGTCGTACCGGGACACTGTGCGGGAGTACCTGTGTGAGTCTGTGGGAGGGAGAGAATGGCAAAATGAGTGCAAAGGAGGTACGTAGGAGTATGTAAGGGTAAAGTGAGGTTTTAGGTAAAGAAATATTCCCTCTCTCTCTCTTGCCCTCACTCTCATACTCGCTCTTGCTCTCTTTCGTTCGTTCCTGCTCTCTTTTGTATGCTTGCTTTCTCTCTTTCTCACTCTCATTCACACTCTCTCGCTCTGTCTGTCTCTCACCCAGGTAGAAGATGGAGATATTAGAGGGCACATCATCATAGTTTCCTCCTGTGCCAATGGGAATGTTGTGCAGCCCATAGTTTTGACACAGGAAGGACAGGATGGCAGGCGGCCCCTCAAGACAGTCCAGCATGTATGTCTCAAAGCCGTATTTCCTGGGGGAGGAGGAGAGAGTGAGAAGGAATAATAGGTTGATGGTGTGTGTGTGTGTGTGTGTGTGTGTGTACAGGTACCTCTTTTTTTTTACGAGTTTGTTTTGCGCGTCTTTTTTAATTTTATGCAAATTTTACCAATATTACGGCCCAATCTTTGAATTTCTTTAATCTTCTGTCAGCTGCTTGCTTTATTGTATTTTCTCTGCCATTTTGGTCACACTCCTTTAAACTGAATACTGTGTCTCTCATCTAGTTTTCTTTCTACCTCATCATTTTAACAATCTTTTCCATCAGCATACTATCATTTATCTTAGTTTGTTCTTCCACAATCTTCCCAAAGACAATCTTCTTTACCTACAGTTTCTTCTTCCACACTTCTTGCTTTATGTTCAATTTATCAACCTTGCTTTCACACTGTTGTTTTCGTCTCATATAATGGCAATTTTTGGTGAAGATTGATCATTAGTATGTGTTTGTATTTACCTAGTTGTATTACACAGGGCTTGAGTAGGGGTCATAGTAACCTGTCTCCATACCTCCACTTGTCCAACATTTCCTGAAATTTAATCTGTTCTAAATATCTGCAGTTCAGTGTGAAAAACTGTACTTCCTAATGTCCTTTAAACATTGATTCTTTGTGCGTGTGAGAGAAATAAAGACAGGAAGAGAAAAAACAAACACCACATACACTCCAAGAATTAAAAAGTCCCACATACTGCCACACACTCACCTGAGCTCTTCAATGGGCCGATTTGGCTTAAATTTGTCGAGATGATTAGGATTTGCATGCGCAACATTGATGCACAGCTTCTGACGGTCCATTTCTTCCTTGAGGCTATTGACGTCATCCTTGTCCTCGCACACGAAGGCCACCAGGTCCTTCTCCATCACCCGGCTCTCCACGTAACGCGCATAATGTTGCTTCTTGACATTCAGCTGTTTGTGTGTGAGGTTTGGTTAGGTTTAAGGGGTCATTTTGGTATTGTTAAGTTGGGTTAGGTTAGGTTAGGTTATTTAGAGTGTTTGGTTATAGCATAGGGTTGTTAAGTTGGGTTCAATCATGCTGGGAGTTGTTTTGGTGTGGTTGGGTTTAGTTGATGGGTTGTAAGTTAAAGTTATTAAATCAGGGGTTGTTTATGGTCATTTTGGAGACATGAGATTAGGAATCACTTAAGGATTGTTTGAATTAGATCATTCAGGGATGTTTTGGTAAAGTAACACCACAAGGACCCATTAAAGAAACCCCCTAGAGATCCCAAAACATCCTATAATCCCTTCAAGTATCCCAAAGTGTACCACAATGCCTTAAAATACCTGAAACACTCTAAAAACATAAAAAAAAATCACTCCAAACTACCCTCAACACCCTAGAATACCCCACATACCTAACCACACCCCTTGACACCTTATACACTTACCATGGCAAACACAGGAGGGTAAACAATGCCCTTAAAGCAATGCCTATTGTCCTGCAGCCACTGTGTCGCCTTGTATACGTCTTTGTTGGAGGAACGTAACAGCTTCATCCGCTGCCCCTTCACGTCCTGCAATAGGAGGGTGATGGTAGTGATAGAGGGTGGATGTGGTGATAGGTGGGGTGATGGTGGGAGAGAAATGAGAGGTTATAGGAAGTTATGGGGACGGATGGGAAATGATGGGTGGGGGTGAAGATAGCAGAGAAATGAGAGGTTATAGGAAGTTATGGGGAGGGATGGGAAATGAGGGGTGAAGGTAATAAGGAGATAGACACTAATTAAATATATATACTAGTACATACATATATACTCTTACCATTATTTGGACAAAGAAGCGTGCTATAACATTGGGTGGTTTCTCCGACACACCAATAAATACACTACACACTCCTTAACACACACAAAACACCCCAAACACTAACAAAGCACTCACTATCCAAAGAATTCTTCATCAACATCATCAAACAGTCTCATACACTTGCACACACACATCCCAAATATTCCAAAAACACAATCAAAGCACTCTTTATACACTAACATCATTGTAGACACACCCAAAAGTCTTATATTCTCACACTTGATAAGGATGTCTCCCAACAATCAACAGGGAGGACACCCAAACAAAATACAAAAGAACAGTTGTATGCATGATGTCAAAAAGTATAGCTTCCCATATCGAGGCATTGACAAATGGAACATATTGAGTAAAGAGTTGGTGTGTGTGTGTGTGTGTGTGTAGTGAGTGTCAGTCAGATGAAGGACAAACTTGATAGATATGGTCAAAGAGACCAAGCTTGAGCCCTGAAAATCACAAATAGGTAAATACACTCGGCAACACACCTGCAGAGATGTAATTTCCTCCATATGTGCCTTTATAAGCCCCTTCTTCTTATCTCTGGCATGAAGATGATCTGACATGGCATTCTGAAGCTGTATGGTCTTCTGTGATGAGTTCTTTATATTCCTTGTCAGCTCCTCCAGTCTGGAAACCACCTCATTCTCTGTAAGGGTGATGCAGAGGTGTGTATTTAACAATATATCTTTTGGTTTATTTGAGTGGCAGCTTACAGAGTCAGTTGAAACATTTACATATTGCTGCACTTATAGATATCCTTATATACTAACATACATACACCTGAGGTCAACACAACTGCATGGTGGTATCTGACATCCCTGATATCACAGCAGCTGGACAGCGGCAGATAAGTCTAGTGACCTGGCCCCAGGGAGGTCAGGCCAACCACAGTGTATTTGTGCATTCAAAGTTTGTTTCTCCTAACTAGAAGTGGGTCACAACTTCTGACATATGCCATATATTTAATTACTAGTAAGTGAACAGAGGCCACATATTTCAGTAGAAACCTTGACCAAATGACTTCTGACCTGAAATGTGGTTTGAATCCAGGCTCTCCCAATTGTGAGTTGGGTGTGCTACTACTGCACTACCAGGTGTGTGTGTGTGTGTGTGTTTTGAATGGGTTAGGTTAGGTTAAAACATCAAATTACACTAAAGCACCTAAAATTATTCTAAAACATCATGAAGACACTCACCATCAAGTCCGGGAAGATTTTGCAGCTGCCCCTGCAACACATCCAGCTGTCTCTGATAGTCCTTCAACTCAGCTAACCTTTCTTGCTCCTGTGCCTCTTGTGTGGCAAAACGGCGCCGTGCATCCTTCACTTTGTCCGCCAACGCGTCACTTTGAACCCTTAGGCTTTCATTGGTCTTTTGATTTTGCCGCATCAACTCTGTCTGTGGGGTTAGGTTAGGTTTTCAAGAGGTTTTTCCCTGTCAGTAATATAGAAATTTGTGTTAATTTGTCAATGGAACTATTCAAAACACCTTTCAAAGCCTGTGTCGTTACAAGTAGAGCCTTTTAGAAGTGTTTCTTCTCTTCATTAAGTAAAAATCTTATTAATCCACCACTAGAACCATAAAAACACCTTTGAAAAACTGCATCACTTCAATTAGAGACATTTAAAACCATATCCCTCTTGTTTAGAAAGAAGAAATTGTATTGATCTGTCACTAGAACTATAACAACACCCTTGAAAATCTGCATCAATTCAACTAAAGCCTTCAGAAAGCAATGGAGGTACATTACATAACCTTTAAACATACAACAACAACAACAACATACACACTCTATCATTCACTCAACCTTTATCATGTTGTCACACACTATACTACTTTTCACTCACCTTGGAATGTACAATATTCTTGACTACACTAAGAGCAGCATTTTTTTTCTTTATCTTTTCTATGGTTGGGTTCATCCTGCATTTCAATTCGTTCTGATCTGCCATAGTTTCTTCCAGCTTCTCCTTGTGCTCTTGGTGAATCTGTAAGGTGGGTATGGGAGGGTGATACATTAAATTAAGTGTGTGTGTGTGTGTGTGTGTGTGTGTGTTAATAGACAGATTTGGTAGTTGTTGTGTCTTCATTGATAAAATTATTATTATTATTATTACCATTTTCATTATCATCATTATTAGTAGTAGTACTATTAGCAGCAGCAGCAGTAGTCCTAAGCTAACATAATATTCTAACCTATCACTCACTTTATGTTCACAATTCACTCGTTACCCTATATGTACAACCTACCATTACACTATCACCATCATTTCTCAGTCCTTCACTAAAACCCTATTTCTGGCATTCCCTCACTATACTGTCCCCTAATCTAACCTATCACTAACCAATTATTCATCCTATCACCCTTATTTCACCCCACCCTTCATCCCTATCATCACATCACCCTGTTTCCAGCCTTCCCTTTATCCCCCCTATCATCCTTACTTCACTGTCACCTTATTTTTGGCCCAAGTTCTTGTGTCTCACCTTTCTTTTGAGGGCATACAAGTCCCAAGCACGCTGTTTCTTCAGTTCTCCCAATTCTACTTCCAGTTTTTGCTTTACTTCCATGTTGTCCACCACGGCTTTCAGTCTGTGTGGGTGAGAGAGAGAGAGAGAGAGAGAGAGAGAGAGAGAGAACGACATGATGGATAAGGCTGATAGCTACACATGTTGATTTATTGTTGAAACGAAGCTGTTGAAAAGAGTGGAAAACAACAGATATCTTTGAAATATTCCAGAAGGACATGGATGAAATATTATATGAGTGGAGCAGATGGAATTTAATGCCAAGATATACAAAGTGAAGGAGTGAGGATGGCACAAAAAGACACAAAATCCTTCATCATTGGAAAGGCAGAGATAAAGAAAATAAAATACTAAACAAGATTTGACCTGATTTCTTTAACAGGGTTTTGAAGGGGAAGAACCAAGTCAATAAAGAAAACTTGTTCATATGGGACGGAAGAAGCACAAGAGGACACTGTATGAAATAAAAAAAAGACATGTTAACACGTTACCCGCGTTATGGCAACACCAAGCTTTTACTCCATCGCGGCAACATTCAAAACGCTCTCACATCAGTCACAGTGAAGCTACGAGGGTGAAAACACATAAGTACCTCCCTTACACCCAACTGACTCATATGCTATCATAAAAGTGGTGTCTCACTGGTGGGCCAACTCGCTTTATCACAATATTTCCTTCTCCTATAGCGGAGTGGTCCACCGGTGTACAACTCACAATTGTACCACCAGTAGCCCAACTCGCTATACTAGAATACGTTATTCTTCCCTTGCGGGTTGCGCCACTCGGGTACCACCAAGGGCTGGTTAATTCCAAGTGAATATATGACAATAAGTTCCTATACATCACACTGGTATTAGTTATGAATGAAATTTATTACATTTAGTATAGAAATCCTACTCAATTTTGTTTTCATGTGGGTGATTTGTTGACTTTATGTGTTTTGTTTGCAGAAAATGAATCCATCATCATTCTATGGTGATATTGAACAAGGAGACTCTGATGAAGATTTCATTCCCTCCAATGTGAGTGAATGAAGCAGCAGTAAAGAAAGTGATGAATCAGGAGACACACAAGACAATGGAACAGATGTAGCAGAAAGAGAGACAGAAGATGATGAAGCAGATGAAACAGGAGAAACAGATGATTTTACACCTGGCAGTAATGTTGCACCTGTACAGGGATGGGGGCCTGTTTCTTCTACACAGCGTTGCTATGCCTTCACTGGTAAAGAAGAGCTTGTCATTATGCCTCAAGTAAATTCGATAATGGGAAAACCAGAACCTTCTGACATGTATGAATTATTCATAACTGATGCTCTTTTGAACACAATAGTTACTGAGACAAATATATATGCCCAACAAAAAATAAATGCAGCACCTCTGACAAGGAGGTCAAGGTTAATTTCATGGATACCAACTACAAGAAAAGAAATAAAATATATATATATATATATATATATATATATATATATATATATATATATATATATATATATATATATATATATATATATATATTTATTTAACATTAATTCTAGCATAGGAAAGATTCCACAGTGTAAAACAATGTTTGGTATTGTTCAAAGGAGTTACAGCAATAATGTCAATTTTCTTTTGGTTAGCTATAGATACAAATTCATATAGTAAGGTTGATTATATTGCATTTTGTCACATATATAGGTTTTTTTCTATCAATTTATATGTTTTCAATGTCATATTTTCAGTTCTATGTGGAATATTGTACTTTTCCTTATGATTTCTTACTTTTACTCATGAAATTAAACTCAATTTCATGTTCTGGAGTCTCAATGTATTACATTGGAAATAAATTCGGTTATATATTGATGTGTATTAATTTTCACTTATTCATCTCATTTCCTATTGTATGAAAGTCAAAAACAGGGTCTATCTACATTTGCAAAGAAGAAAAACTATCTAAAAAACATATTTCTGCGAACTCATTTTTGTACCATCGGTGTACCAACTCGCCATAAAGTAATGCAGCAGTGGTACACATGTGTACCAAGACGCAGGTAACGTGTTAAAAGGATAGAATATGAAACAATCTAGAGGAGATAATTGGTTGAAGCAGCAAGGAATACTCATAAATTTGAAGCTCATGTGGATGCTTATAGACACAGGAAGAGGGCAGTATGAGCACAAATAGGTGAATATAGACAGATGCTCACCTTGCATTCCTCCTATTAATTTGTGTGATCTCTCCTTCCAACTCCTTAATTTTATCTTGTATGTTTGCGAATTCCTTACCACCAACACACAGCTGCTGATGGTCATTGTACAGAGAAGGATCACCTGCAACACACACACACACACACAAGAGATCACAAAGGAGGTCATAGAAGGATGGTAGAAACAGGCATAAAAAAAAACACACCTATATACATGAATACACATTGGTAAATACACTAAAGGATGCCTCAAATCCACTCAAATTTTTCGAGCTGCATCCCCCCCCAAAAAACGCACACTAAACCACCACACAGCACTCCAAACATTTACCCAAACACACACTTATCAAACCCCCAACACAAAAAATAAAATAAAACAACAAAACTTATCTAAAACACTCAAAACACCCCAAAACACACTAATACATCCTCAACAGCACCAACACCCAGCAACACAGACACTCTCTCACACACACACACACACACACACTCACCTACAGCCTTCTGAGTGGCAATAAGTAACTTCTCACAATTCATCTTGGCAAAAGCAACAACACGATCTTGAGGCAAAAACTGACAGAGGTTGTCCACTTGGATGTTAAGTTTCTTGATGGATGCCATGGCCTGTAGGGTGATGGAAGGGTGATAGGGTGAATTAGCATCCATACACAGGTTGTTGCCAAGACCGTAGTTAGGGTGAGTAAGGAAAAAAAAGAAAATTTGATTAGAAATACAGTAGAAATGTAAAGTGTTATTGACTTTGAATTAAAGGAAAAGTTATGTCAGGTAAGTATGAAAGAGGAAAATATGAAAAAAAGTAAACTGAGAAAGTCAAGATGGAGGTGAAGGATGATGAAGAGGAAGGTAAAATTGAAGAAGTCTATATCACTTGGGAAATATGAAGAGGACAAAACACATCCTTTAAAGATTAGATTAAAATCACACACACACACAGACACACGTATGCTGAGGAAGTTCTGGTAAAGGTAAATATACACAAAATTCACTCCAAACACCCAAAGACATACCTTTGAATGTGTCACCTCCTTGCCCTGTATAAACCAGGTGCATTTTCTGAGTGATGAGTTGATCTTGAGATTGATGACCACATTGATCCTGTAAAGTAACATTATTATTATCATTATCATCAACATTACCAGCACCATTATCAATACTAACCCCAAACATATCCAACTTAAGGTAAAGCATCCATACTCTTAACTTCTAACTTCACCAAACACACCCATAACCATAACTTCAGTCACCTGTAACTTACTCATTGAGGACAAACACCTCCACTTCTAAGATGGCTTCAGTCTGGCCAACTTTCACATAATCATACACCTACAAAGAAATAAAAAGTACAATTAAGCCAATAAGCATGAATAAATGTTCACTCATGCCTCCACCCAAATATATATATATATATATATATATATATATATATATATATATATATATATCAAAACACAGCAGCAGATTAATTTCCAACAGATGGAAACATAAAGCGCATACTTGAACTAATAAAACACAAACAATTAAACAAGCATAAATATCACGACAAAACTTTTAAAAAAAGAAACTAAAGAAAGCATGGTTTTATAATACAAAAAGTGAAGTTTTGCATGGAATACTGAAAATACAACAGATGAAGAGGCAAATTTCCGCTGCCAATCGCTGAGAGTAATGGGAGCTTTTTTTTTCTTTGCAATTGGCACAGACGAGTTTGTCTCTTTCTGCTGTATTTTCGGTATTCCATGCAAAACTTTATTTTTTGCATTACAAACCCATGCTGCCTTGGAGGTAAAGCTTGTAAGTAAACAGTTGCTAGCTGCCGATCGCCCAGAGTAACAACTGCTTCTTCTTTTGACAGTTAGTCTTGGCGATCGGCACAGATGAATTTTCCTCTTCAACTGCTGTATTTTTCCTATTCCATGCAAAACTTCCCTTTTTGCATTACAAATCCAAGCTGTTTTGAAGGTAAAGCCTGTAAACATTTCATAAAAATGTTAGATTGTGAACATGAACATATATATAAGACAGTACTGGATGGCAAAATCTACAGTAGCCACCATACTGAAAAACGAGGAGGCCATTAAAGTAACTGATGTAGCGATGGGTGTGGAAAAGCGATTTAGTGACCTGTGACCGTGAAATAAATAAAAGAATGTTGATATTATAAAATAAAAATTACATTGAAATTTTGTAAACTTTTGCTAAGGTTAGAATGAATTATATACCTAATTTGTAGGTATCGGTAGTAATACTTTTTGATACTCAAACAACCATTTGGAAAGAATATGTTTGTGTTGAGTTTCCACTGTATAAGTAAGTCAAAATGTATAATCCAATAAAACATGAATAAAAAATAGTATATATCAAATCAAGTCAATAAAAAAAAAAATTCAATAAAACAAGAATAAAAAAAACATTTAGTATCAAATCATAAAAAAAAAAAACAATAGAATGCAACAAAACACAATGAAATAAAAAAACACATCAATAAGGTTTGGGAGAGTAGCCTAACCCTCCCTTACCCTTTTCCTGACCTCTTTGCTGCGACCTATGACCTGTGGCTTGCCGCCCAGACACAGACAGATGGCGCACAAAATGGTGGACTTTCCGGAGCCATTGGGGCCGCAGATCAGGTTGAGTCGAGGTTTGGGGCGCACCTCCACCTCTTTGAATGTCCTGCAGAATTTATGTTAGGTTAGAGATCTCCACATGACAGGTAGGATAATGGGGCAGTATTAGATTAGGTTATAGGGAGTCCTAGATTTGCATGACTGATGCATTCCAGAAGGGACTAAGCTTAGTAAACTTTGTGCAATGTAAGGATGATCAGCCCCAGTACTGGAGTATACTGCACATACACTATGCTAAAGGATGGGAGTTGTTGAAAGTAAAACAAACAATTACAATTGTACACATTCCTCTTTGAATATATATATATAGAAGTGTGTGTGTGTGTGTATTCAAATTTGTCCCTCAATGGTCCCACTGCATTCCTACCATAATTCTTTTGCCATATGTAAGAGTGCAAGACTTTGCTTCACCCAGTAAACAGATGCAGCATGTATTGTTCATAAGTTATATAATAATTTCTACACTCATAACTCAAAATATTACATGTTGACAGAGCTGCTTTTCTTCCACACTAGTTACATTGCAGCTTATAATTCCTCCAGCCTTCTCTTTTATTGCTGACAAGATCTTCAAGAACAACAAAATCTTGGGAGATTTACCCACACCGGACCAAAGTTTTCACGTGTCAAAAGTCTCCGGGGACAAAGGGTTGTATTTGCCACAGAACCTCTTGCATGCAACTACTGTGTACTGTATTACCATGTATCACCGTCTGTCTGACCAGCGACTCCTTGTAACAACACTCAAAACCCACAACCACACAGCTGCCTCCCACCACCACCACACCTCCCCCACTGCCTCAATAAAAGACCACACTAAACCAAACACACTCACAGGAAGTTTTTGATGTAAATTCTGCAGATATTTCCTGTTTTGAAGTCGATTTCAGTGCTATTGGCCATTTCCTCTTCTCTCTCACCTCCTCCCTCCTGGCTTCCTTTGGTGTGTGGGTATTTGCTTGAGTTATCCCGCTCCCGCTAGTCCCACACTCACATTCATATCTTCACTGCGCGGCAAAATGAAGTCCCTTTATTTACGTTTCTTTGGCTAATGTAGCGGTGAACTCCCTGACGCCCGCCACTCGCCATCTTGCCAGGCCAAACTTGAAGCTATTCTACTCCCAACACTCCACTTCTCTCCCCATTCATGCTTTTCTTTCATTTTCTTATCGTATTTTTCTTTGTTAATGTTTTGTGTGTGGTATTTGATTATTTGTTCTGGCTTTGTGGGAATGATTTGCTATTTATTCATGATCTGTGGGGGTTAAAGATGGCGACTGTTGATCTTCATATAGGCCTTTGCTTTTCCCCCTCCAAATTGATATCTTTTTCTCTTATTAATCATTTTTGTTCATGAAATACTAATGGAAAATGTAAGTAAAGGTTTGCTGATATATCTATAAAGGATGCAGCTTTGGGCGGCATTTCAGACATTTGTATGGTGTTAGTTCCCCACCAAGGATCTTATCATATATAATAGCCTTGCTCCACACCAAGGATATTATCAGAATCTCTCTCTCTCTCTCTCTCTCTCTCTCTCTCTCTCTCTCTCTCTCTCTCTCTCTCTCTCTCTCTTATAGGGGAGGTCTTTGTTGGCGGGTGGAAGGGAACTGGGCGACGTGTGGCGAATTATAAAAGGCTACGGAAAAAAAAAAAAAAAAAGAATAATAGTACGTAATAATCTTGGTATTGTTACGATGAAAGACATGCGCATAAGGAAAACTGCAAGATATTTCGCAGCTCAAGCACTTCGCAGGACACGGACACTTGTTTCCCCATGAACCTTTTAATGATGACGATGGTCTCAGCTGATTGAAGCGAGGGACACCACCACCACCACCACCACCAAGGATAGATAGTGTTGTGTGTGAGTGTGAATGAGTGAGTGAGTATATATCTAAGAATCCTTCTGGGACATGTACTGCAGCAGCCTGTAGTGTAGTGGTGGTGGTACAGTCACAGTCCAGCAGGATGTTATAATTAGAATCCTTAGTACTGGTAAAGTGTTCTGCATGAATGAAACTTAATACTATGGACAGCGGTTAATGTTTACTATCAGTCCTTCTCAGTATTGCATGACATGACACGACTGTATAATTGTACTTAGTAAACTCAATGTACTTCGCTCGTCAAGGAAGGTTTTATTATTATTTTTTTTCCCTGGGTTTGGCTATTGGATAAGTGCATTTCAAAAACTTGCATAACCGTGATGGTACCAGAGCCAGAGACACATTCAGTATTTTTTGTCATTTATTATTATTATTTATTTATTACTTTTACACCAGTCTCAAGTTAGCTGTCCATACCCTTCCTATCTGTCATCTGTTAGAGCTTTCCACATTGAGTATTTTGAACACCACACATTACGTTCTTAGCCATAGTAATGACATGGGGTAAATCTTTATAATACAGCCAAGTCTCCTTTCTGCACCCCCCCCCCCCACACACACACAAGCTTTGGGGTATGTTGATAATCTGGGGTTTTGTGTGAGACAAAATGAATGAAATGTAGGATAATTTGATATAACATTAGGATTTATTTTAGCCCGGGATGCTGCCCCCCCTTCCCCTCCGCACACCCTTGCTATGACACTAACATAAACCTAACCTAATGTATGCTAGCCCCCAAATTCCCCTCCAGGACACTAACCTAACCTGAGAATTAAACAGATCGGTAAGAAGCAGCTATTCCGCATATTTACCGTAACATTAACCAAAAGGTGTTCTGGCATTAAGTAAGGGGAGTGTTAGGTAGGGAATGCAACCCTCTGTGCCCACACTGCATGGAGTTATATTAGCTTTGAGAGGTTAAGGGTAGTACAGCCTATGTCATCCCTGTTAAGATCTAGTATACGTCAGTTAGGTTAGAATATTATGTATTGTTAAAATCTGTCTTTGTGAAATGACAGATGAAATGGATTTTGTTAATACCTATCTATCTTGGATTTCTTACTTCACTGATCTTCAAGAGAATCCACATCTTACAAACATCCACATCCATCACTGAGGGATTCCGCACCAACTACCAAACTTGTCTTTACAGGCGTCTATTTATTGCCTGCCTGCCTGAGTGGTGAGGAAACATGGGATTGTTTGGTCGCAGCCGCCACCGGGAGCTGAACAGTTTGACATGCCTGGTGATGGCACTGGAAGGTTGGCGCACCACTGTAGAGCTGCACAATGACGCCTTTGTCTCGGGGCTCATCGTCAGTGTGGATGCGTAGGTCTTGTCATTTGACACTGTTAGCTTTTGTAAGTTTTGCAAAATTTTGCTCATCATCATAACCTATTTTCTGATTCAATATGTGGAAATATTTGATAAGTATCCAAAAGATTTCCATGAAAATCTTTATGAAAAATTAAAGATAAATGTATTTCAGAAGAGGAAGTTAGGTAATCATATAAATACCTAATGAATGAATAAAAAAAGGTTTGTCAGTAGGAGCAGCTGTACCACACTCAGTTGATTTGTTTCCAGAAAGATGGACATAGACATGGAGGACGCTAAGTACACTGATGGTAATGGCAAGACTGTGAGGTTAGAGAACTTCCATGTGAGGGGCAGGAAAGTGCGCTACGTCCACATCCCTGACCAGGTGAGCAGGAAGACTTGGAAAAACAGAGAATTCCAAGGAAAATTATTGACCATTTGATATTCATCACACCCTTACATATTATCACATGCTATTATTTCCCTCATATGATAATCATAAGAATGTTAAAAAAAGATGCATCATTCATGAGATTGTTACAAATTACAAACATGAAATAATTGAATATTTTTGTCATACTTTTTTCTTTTCTTTTAAAATAGCAATGATAAAAGTTTCTGCACTTTTGAAATAGTAAAGTTATCACCATCTAGGTTTTCATATGGCTAACCTTATTCATTCCTCTTCATTCCAGATCAACATCATGGAAACCATTCAGCAGAGGGTGACGGTTAAAGCCCCACAACGGAAGACGACTCAGAAGGGACACATTGCCCTAAAACGAACACAGCAGACTCTCAAGAGGTACAGACGACAGCAACAGGAGCTACAGCAGCAACAAGCGGGTTCATCATCGTCATCTCAGTTCTCTCCAGGACCATCTACTAGTAGCAAATAAATCATAAACAGGTTGTGAAATGATACTGCATGAAAAGAACGAATAACAAAGTGCTTGTAAATGTGTCAAGATGAGGTTGAAGGAGAGGAAAGGCACTCAAGCAATGGAAGGATAGGGGAAGTGTGTGAGAGAGGTGTTGATAGAGGTGAACTCCTTGAATAAGCTCCTGAGTGAGAGAGAGAGAGAGATAGGGGGTTGTTCTGCTGCTGCAACCACTCCCTTGAGGTGCTCATAGTGAAATGTCAGATAGTTAGATGGATAGAGCACTTGAACCTGAGTATACTTGTGAAGGAAGCATAAAAGTTTCATCGGTTTTTCTTTTCTTTTGAATTTAATAATTAATTTTTTACTATCCATGAAGTTATGGTTTAGTATGTATTTATATTTTATAAATTTGTATAATCCAAAAATATATATTTGTAGAAAATGTGGATTTTAATTCTGTTCAGATCAAGTAAAACCATTTATCCTTTGCCACTTCAGTACTCAAAGCAGTGATCTCATCTTTACATTTATTCATATCAATCTACTGTATTGTTATGGATCTCTCTTTTGACTCACACAGAGAGAGGGAGAGAGAAATATGATGTTCATCCCTTCTTCACTGCTCTAGTTCAGCCCCTTGATCAGATCATTGCAAATGTGAAAGCTGCATATGCAAGGAAAACCTTTGCCTTTCTCAACGCTGTCACACACACATGAAAAGATCACCACTATGTAGAGGAGGAACATGCACCGGCAACATCACTGCCCACACGACTGTCCGTCAGTCTGATAACAACCTTGACAATCATGTGCCCACCAAAGCACCTGCCCCTGCTTCACACCTGCTACAGAATCTTAGTGATGTCTGTCAAGTTTGGAAATGCTTCATTTTGTTAATTTTTTTTTCCAAATTTAATTATAATTATGTATGAGAGAGAGAGAGAGAGAGAGGAAGAAGGGAGGCCTACAATACACACCAGAGGCAGCTTCAGCCAACGATAGCTGCCATGAAAAAAAGGGGTGACAGATGTCACTTGGAAATATAGGCAGAAAACTGCTTCTTCAAATAGGGAGCTGACATCCTACATGTCAATGATACAGGTGCTAGTATTTGAACAGAAACATGCATGAATATGTTTGCTGATGATGCAGAGCTGCAAAGAAAAATAAATAATGAGAGCTCTCGGAATGAAAAACAGAAAAATGTCACAAAACTTTATGAATGTCAGTGATTAAATTTGGGAGTTCAAAGATACCTGACTGAAACAACAGAATTCAAGCACCTGAAAAGGAAAAATTAAGGTCAAACCATAACTAGCAGGCCATTACTGGAAGAGCATATAAATGACAAAGTAAATAACAAGTATTTTGGTTAATATGAGGAAAACACCTCAATACACAGACAGTGAAAGAAATAATGGGGAAAATGATCACTACAAAAAGAGACAAGTTCAAATTGATAATCCTGCTGGGATGGGAACTCATAACCATATTTGCAAATAAAATATTTATTTAGGTTTAAAATAAATTTCATCTGAAATGTTAAATTTCATAAAAATATACTCTTATCCAGATGCATTTCAGCAGGTAAAAAAGAATGGTAAAATATATATATTCATACAAACCAATTACACTAACAAAAGAAACTTGGAATGACTGTCATTGTAAATCTAATTTATAAAACAATTATGCGAAAACAGACCCCATCCAAAGGAGCAGCCACGAAAAGATATGATGACTATGAGTAAAGCAAGCACAGCTGATAAAACTCAATTACATTAGGAATAACTGAATTTGTGATAAAGACTTCTACCCATGCAACAATATATAATCACATAAGGTACATCTGTTATAAATCTTCATAAAATAAGTGATATAAAAAATCAATTCTATAACATCATATACACAAATCTTAATTACTTTTCCACGATATATAACTAAAACATGATAAGTGAATAAAACATGCACTCTAATTTCATACTTCAGTGAGAGCTGGTATCCTCTCCTTCACATAGCACCTATTCTTTGTGTTGCCCTCCTAATGCGACACACTGAAGGATCCTGTACACTCACTCCTCTTTACCTTTTAATAATAGGTAAGTATATGTATGCAAATTCATAGAAAGTTTCATTTGCACTCTCCTTGATACAGTCTGTCTTGAACTGCCTATCAGAGCTCAAAATCCGTCTTGTCAAACCATCCAATCTTAGTTTTAGCACACCAGCCATTTTAGTGTTGGATTGCTATTCTTTCACTATTCTATCTCTTACCCTCTTTCCCTCTAATTTGTCTTGATATCCACTTATGAGCAGTAAAATAATCTAAACATAACAAATGATAGGATAGACAGAACATCTTTATCACAACTCTTATCTATAACAGATCTGTGTTTTTTTATAGTTTAGAGAAATGTTATGCACTTTAATTCCACAAACACTTACTGACTAGCCTTGGCACATATTTTCACTATCAAATAGTTCCATTTCCATGATCATAATGTTAGGATAAAATCATGATTATGTTTTCCTTTACTTAAATTTAATTAAAATAGAGTATGAAATTGACTACAAATTCCTATTTACCACACTTAAAAAATCTACATCTATATGCATAGATATTCATAAGTTGTCTTTTACCCTTCCTTAATTTCCATAAAGTCCCTCATTTTTCCATCCAGTGATTCAAGTGTTCTTTACTTTGCACTAAGTAAACTCTACATTATTGCACTCCAATAGGTGTTGATTTATGACACTGCTAAAAAAGGCACAGTCAAGTGACTTCTAAGGTTGTTGGAAGAACCTTGTCAACTACAATTACTGCTTGTATTATTGAGCATAGTGAGGAGAGGCAGGTAAGGTCCATCTGCACCACCTTCAGCAGCAGGTGCGGGTGTCTGATCATACTGGGCCACAGCTGTTGGCATGACAGACTGTGTTGTATGTTCTTCAATACTGGATTTGGAATTGGTCATGCTAGTGTATTCAGACTCAGAGTTGGAGTTCATGTTGAGGCTTGACAGCTGAGGGATGATGGGCAAGGCAGCAGCTCCTGCAGGTGGTGGTTGAGACATGGTTTCACTGTAGCTAGGAGGATCCTGTTGCTCAAGATGAATCCCAGCTCCAGGAGATAGGTTGTGAGGGACATAATATTTCTGGACACCAGGTGCCACACCACACATCATATCTGCAGGGCCTTGCACCCATACAGGCTGGCTGCCGGGAGGGAATGCCCTAGGGTGGTAAGCAACTTGGCCATTCATTACCATGCCAGGATAGTTGGGATGCACTAAGGGAGGATGTGGAAAATAGTGAGGGGAGCCAGGGGGAACTGGTGAACGGGGAATGCCGGGGGATGGAGAAGGAGGTAAAGTAGAAACAGCAGAAGGTGAGGATGGGTGGTGTAGGTAGTAGTGAAAGGAGGGGTTTGTGGGTGGGGAATGGAGAGAGCCGGCCGTGTCATATCGCACTTGCAGGAGGTGGGGTGTCGAGCATCCTGAGCTACTTTCACCCATGGAAATTCCTGGAGAAAGCAAGAAGTTGATAATATCAGATTTCTCAAAGATATCAACACTGTTCTGATGAAAATATAAAATACACCAGAAAAATATGCATCAAATGCAAATAAGTTATCGGGTTATAGTCTTAATAAAAAGAAACACTTGTAATCATTCTTGAAAACATTACATTACTTAACAAATTTAGCTAAAAAGGATAAGTGGGTTGACAGAACACTTTTAAAAGCCTGAAAATTTCCCTTACTTCTGGCTCTGGCTCTCTCCTCCATCACCATTCTGAAGCTCTCAAGTTCTTTGAAGACATCAGTCATGTCTGGACGCTGGGATGCCCTCTGCTGTGCACATCTCTGTGTAAAAAACAATATTTTCATGGCTTTACCATTACATAAAAAAATTTCAGTAAGATACAAATTAACCAGCAATCAGATATAAACAGAATGTACTGCCAAATTACACTTCCTGACAAGTTGATGGGCACGACCTACCTTGCCCAGCCGCAGAAGAAAGGGAAACACTTCTGGCTCCTGAGTTCCAACCGGCTTCTTGTCCCGCAATGCCTCCTGGTCACTCTCCTCCACCAGCTCCCACTACATCATGAATACATGGTACTCTATCACTGTTATTTATCACACCAATAGTTTCATGGAATGTTTCAAGAAAGTAATGATATAGGAATATGTACTTCTTTGATCCAATAATGGCTCATACAAATCTCAATTTATCATTGAGCTTCTGTTAAACTCAATAATATCCAAACCAAGGAAATCCCAAATGTGTAGAAAATGAATGACAGAAAAGTGGCTGTCAAGATAGCACACAAACTCACCAGGAACTTTTGTCCTTCTTTCCTCTTGTCATCATATCCTCTCAGTCCAGTGCACAATTCATAAAGCACAATGCCAAAGCTGTATGTATCCACCTTCACGGAGAGCTTCTTGCTGCGGAGGTAGTCCACCGGCAGGTAGGGTTTGGTGCCGTGGACTCGAGACACCTACACCAAAGGGAGGAGGGATACCCATGTTGTGTGCAAGAATGGTTAAGTTGATGTCAGCTATAATGAACTCTCAACCTTAGATTCAGTAACCTCCTGTATTCATTGTAATTTTCACATAAGAATAAATATTGACTACTTTACAGAAATTAGATAATCCAAATCCAAATAAGTTTTAAAGATCAATCTATCAATAGAGTTTTCAGATCAATCTATGAATCTTTGCTGATTGATAAAATGCATCAAGAAACAGAAACACAACAACTAAGATGGCAAATACAAGAAACTTTCATCAAAACTGTAAATCTTATAAAGTGAGGATACACAAAGAATGTATGTTGCTAACCAAAATTCAAGATATTATACATAGTACGCTCAATATACTGTAGTATTTCAGAAGTGAAAAAGAAACATTGAGTGACAGAGAGAAGTGAAGAACAATATGAAACTCTATAATCAGATTTCCCAAATATGACTGAGAAAACAAACCTGGAGGCTGGTTGACCGACTCTTGCCTTCCCTTGCCAGCCCAAAGTCTCCTAGCTTGGGCTCATAATTCTGGTCCAGCAAAATATTGGCACTGCAAGTTAAATAAATCAATAAATTAAATCGAGGACTGCCAAGCCCCCTCTCAGCCCCCCCAAATATTGCTACTAACAGACATTAAAGAAATAAGACAATTGTCCATGAAGTCAGTTCACATTTTACCCAAGCTCCCCCCTCCCCCTTCCCCCCAGCCACCCCAATGAACATTTCCTAGGGACACCACTGAACTAATGACACTCAACTACTGAACTTGGAAAAAAATGATACTAAAAATATAAATAAGTAAAGACAACAACATAAAAACATATAGTCTCTCTCTCTCTTTTACTGACTATTCTGAGTGATGGACAAAGAGTAGTCTAATTAGGTAGCTACTAGGTATCTCCTCAATATTTACTAGCATTGATAAAATTTTCCTTATGTAGAGGATTTGTAATTTAGCAAGTAATTAGCCATGTTCTATTGTTTCTGGCCAATCACCTATCATGCTCACAATAGATGGGATGGTACAATCAGGTTTATGTTGATATAAAAGAACTGTACACTGGGTGATGATGGCTTGCCTTTTGACATCACCATGGATGAGAGGTTTCTCTTTAACTGTATGGAGGAACTGAAGGGCTCCAGCAGTGCCCAATGCCACTCTAAAGCGCTGCCTCCACCCCAGCACATCAGGGCCTCGCTGGGTAGAACTCTCACCAAAAGCTTCTATTCTCTGTAAATTTAATATTTTTATCTTCTATTACATGAAAAGTCCCATACTAATTTCAGAGATTTCAGTGTTAATATCTGAAACTTTCACTAAATCTTACTTTTAATGCACTCAAAAACTCATAAAAAGAAATATTCAGTGATAGAGGACTGGAACCTCATCTACAAACATTGAGGAAGTTTTACTGTAATGAATATTGAGGAAACTTCTAAAATATATAGATACTGAAGTAATGAAAGCTTAGGGAAGTAAAGCAATATGTGAATATGATTAAAGGTGATTTTACATAATGTCTAGTACATAAAGGCTGCCCGGGACTAGGGACCGTGATATTGCGTGAATCCATTTTGGTTTCTTTGGCTGAAATTAAAGAACACTTCGCCACAGCGTTACAGTTGGCAGTAGGCAGCTAACTTGCCCATATGCCCACACCCACAGAACTCAGCTAAGCTAAAGTCAAGTGCGTGTCGGCTGCACTTCTCAACCATTTCACTCTTAAAGAATTCATCTGCCCGAAAAGTGCATCCACCTCCCTGCCTCCGAAGGCTTCAATCTGTGTAGGTAGAGTGCGATCATATCCTCACTAACCATATACTACCAAGAATATATAGACTACACTTACAAATCACCCCAAACCTAATGTAACCTAACCTTATGTTAACCATCCTTTGCAGGTAGGCCATGCAAAAACATCTTTTAAAAACCCTAACACCACCTTCAGAAACCTTTAAAACTGCCAAAAAAACACCCCTACACTAACCTAACCTAACGAAAACTGACTTCCCATTACAAGTGTCCCAGTGGTCCAACCTGGTGGTGTTCACAGCAAGCAAAAAACATGAAAAACCTTAAGAAACAACCACAAAGAACCTAAAAACACCCTTTAAACCCCCCAAAAAACCTGAAAATATACCCCACCAAAACCACCCCTATCCTAATGAAACCTAACGTCCCTTTACATGTCTCCCACTGTTACAACTTGGCAGTGTTCAGAGACAGCAAAAAACATGAAAGTCTTAAGAAACAACCTTAAACACACTAAAAACTGCCTTAAAACCCCTAAAACAACCTTAAAAAATACCCCCCAAACCACCCCTAACCTTATGAAACCTAACGTCCCTTTACATGTCTCCCACTGTTACAATTTGGTAGTGTTCAGAGACAGCAAAAAACATGAAAGCCTTAAGAAACAACCATAAACACTCTAAAAAGAACCTCAAAATCCCAGAAAACTACCTTAAAAACACCCCACCCAAAAAAATATCCCCTTACCAAACTTAAACCATAAAAAACTTCAAAAACATGAAAACCACCTTTGGAAATCCCTTAAAACATCATAAAAAACATGACAACACCTTATGAAAACCTCAAATAACCCCAAAAACTCTTAAAACCCAATAAAAACATGAAAAACCCCTTAAAAAATTAAAAAAAAAAAACATTTAACCCCCCAAAAATCACCCCAAACCTAATGTAACCTAACCTTATGTTAACCATCCTTTGCAGGTAGTCCATGCAAAAACATCTTTTAAAAACACTAACACCACCTTCAAAAACCTTTAAAACTACCAAAAAAACACCCCTACGCTAACCTAACCTAACGAAAACTGACTTCCCATTACAAGTGTCCCAGTGGTCCAACCTGGTGGTGTTCACAGCAAGTAAAAAACATGAAAAACCTTAAGAAACAACCACAAAGAACCTAAAAACGCCCTTTAAACCCCTAAAAAAACCTGAAAAATTACCCCCCCAAAACTACCCCTATCCTAATGAAGCCTAACGTCCCTTTACATGTCTCCCATTGTTACAACTTGGTAGTGTTCAGAGACAGCAAAAAACATGAAAGTCTTAAGAAACAACCATAAACACTCTAAAAAGACCCTTAAAACCCCTAAAACAACCTTAAAAACACCCCACCAAAAAAAATATCCACTAATCAAACTTAAACCATAAAAAACTTCAAAAACATGAAAACCACCTTTGGAAACCCCTTAAAACATCATAAAAAAACATGACAACACCTTATGAAAACCTCAATTAACCCGAAAAACTCTTAAAACCCAATAAAAACATGAAAAACCAAAAAAAAAAAAAAAAAAAAAAAAAAAAAAAAAAAAAAAAAAAAAAAAAAAAAAAAAAACCAAAATCACCCAAAACCTAATGTAACCTAACCCTCTGTTAACCATCCTTTGCAGGTAGGCCATGCAAAAACATCTTTTAAAAACCTTAACACCACCTTCAAAAACCTTTAAAACTGCCAAAAAAACACCCCTACGCTAACCTAACCTAACGAAAACTGACTTCCCATTACAAGTGTCCTAGTGGTCCAACCTGGTGGTGTTCACAGCAAGCAAAAAACATGAAAAACCTTACGCAAAAACCACAAAGAACCTAAAAACACCCTTTAAACCCCTAAAAAAACCTGAAAAAATATCCCACCAAAACCACCCCTATCCTAATGAAACCTAATGTCCCTTTACATGTCTCCTAGTGTCTCCTGCCCTAGTCCCGGGCAGCCTTTAGATAGGCAAGGGTTGCTAAGAAT
>CM035199.1:5743280-5770780 GCA_020233015.1 Callinectes sapidus | reverse complement strand
TAACATATTTCACATTTAACAAACCACAAAATCTCAAAGGACAAATACCCAGCATTAGTTATTCTGTTTGTTGCTGGGAAGTGTTTGATAAAGGATATTTGCTGCAGGGAGTGCAGGGTGCGTGCTGGATCACTCTCTGAAATGCAGCCCTGGGGTACAGGAACATATTTATCTATTTTACATTGATTCCTGTGGGAAAAACGGTCTCAGTTTTTGGACATTTCGGTTTACAAGTGGCATTCAGGAACAAATTAAGGTCAGCAGCTGAGGTTCCACTGTTTTTTTGTTTCTAGCATTCAACATTTTCTTTCTTCCTGTGGATTGGACAGCAGTATTCTTTCTGAGGTGTTTTGTTGGTATAGCTTTCTTTACATCTATTGCAATAAGCTTAGGCTTAGGCTTCATTAGGTTTTTGAGGTTTTTGAAACAAATTTTTTTGTGCCGGTGTTTATCATATCCAAGTATTTTCAAACAATGAACCAGCCTTCTCCCTTTTAATCCATCAAATTGAGGACCAAGTGTAGTTACTCTTGAAGTACTTAAGTAATGAGCAGAGCTGGGTACTTTATTACCACTTATATTAATGTGCTACTATCACTATGAAATTGATAATCCAGTACCACGGTAATGCAAAGATTTCCAAAGTAATGCACTACCAGTAATGCATAAAAAATTGTAGTGTTACAGCACGCTCACAACCAGTCAACAACCAACATTAAATATATTCATTTTCCTTTTATTTATCAACCAGTGACTAGTGACTATCAGAAAATGGATTGCTTTGTGAAGAGAGGAGAGTGGACCAGGAGTGTTTCTGGCAGTGACAGCACTGCCGGTGGGTCCATGGGCAGCACTCTACTGGCATTGTTGTTCACATTCAGAAATGTTTGTGTCGGACTATTTCAAAACTGTTTTGTTTGATTTTGGGTGGCAATGCACTAGTAAATTTTTGTAATGCTAGTGATACACTTTCAATTTTGGTAACAGTAATGCAGTAATGGATATTGTTCTTAAGAAATTCAAATTGGTAATTCATTGACAGTAATGCATTGACAGTAATGCACCCAGCAGCTCTGGTAATGAGGAGTCAATTATCACATTGAACAGTTCAAAAGAAATTTTCTCTATGTTGAAAAGCAAGTTATTTACCAATAGAAATGAAAAAAAGAAGTTATCAGAAGTAAAGGAAAATAATAATAGTAATAAAGCATAGCTATTCCCACCATAACAAGACCTCTCCACACAGAATGACACTGCACACAATTCTTTACACGTCTGCTTGAATTTATGCTTGCGTACTGGAAATTTTTCTGGAAGAGGGGTGCTGCTGCTGCTGCTGCTGCTGTAGCTGAGGATGGTGTTGGCTTGGAGAGACTGGAGAGGTTGGAGAGGCTGGTGAAGCACCTGGACTTGTGGGGGCTGGTGTGGGTGGGGTGTTGCTGGAAGCACTAGTGGAACCACAGCCCTCGGTCCTGTACTGTGCCTCACGTGCTGCTTCTCGTGCTCGTTTTTCTTCAAGCTGCAAGAAAAGATAAACTTACTACTAGAAAATACAACTATTTATCAACAATACTCATCACTGTCACCATCCTGGTTATCATTTTCAATATAATCCTATTTCTAGAGTTGTCAGCAAACAATAAATCATCAAATATTAATCCACTCAATATTAAACAGCATCCATACAAGCTGAATACAGTCTTTGACAGCATTACATTATCATATTACTTATATGAGGCGTTGCGAACCAGTGGGGGCTAAGGGATAGTTTTTTAAAACTCCAGAAAACGCCTTTAAAGTTTTAGAAATTTTGGGAATCGATATCTTTTGAACTATTTGAGATGGAAAAAAGTTTGATATACGAAAAATAAAGGTGTTGAAGATGTCTATCACGTAAAAAAAAAAAAAAAAAAAAAAAAAAAAAAAAAGTAATTATTTCTTAATGGGTGTAATTTGGGCTATAATTAGTTCTGGCCCAAATTCTTTCTAATCGCAGGAAATGATAGATCTAATAATAATTAAGATATTGTAAGTAAAAAATATGCAATTAAATTATGTAAAAATCCTTACACGCTCTCCCTATCTCCCTTTTCTTCACCACCTTGCCTGTGCTACGCGAGACATACTCTTTCCCCGAGTTTCTGCTACGTTTACACACACTTTCTTCCACTCAGGAACATTCCGGCCTTTCTTTCTTCCTCTACCACGTTCACTGTTGTCTTCTGCAACGTCTTGTGGAGGATTATCAACACTGTCACTGTCCGACATGGCGAATAAATAACGAAAATAATGCACAATAATAATCCTGGAGCAGCCGGCGTGGGAGAGCGGGAGAGACTGGCGTCCCCCCCTACCCCCACCGAAAATAATCCCTCGTGATTGGCCGAGAGCCTATGACGTTGCGTCAATACGCCGCCTGATTGGCTGAGGCAGCCGGTGGAGACATAGCCCCCTCTGGCCCGGCGCCGCTACCTCCGGATTTTTCACAGAAAAAAACACAGTTTGGTAGCGTTGGAATAGAGGCAAATTTAGCGTGTCTAGAAGGGAGGCAGAGGGATCTAAGGGATTTCAGCTCATAGAGCAAGCATGGCTCAACAGTTTGGCGTGCTTAACTCATTTTTTTTGGTTTTGTCCCTTAGCCCCCACTGGTTCGCGACGCCTCATATATCAACATGCAATGTGTGTATGTGAATAGGAAAATGGTATTATAATTATGGTGATACAAGTAAATAACCATCCATCAATATTGCTAGGCATCTCAGGGCCTTTACCTTGTTTAAATAGTCCTGGTCAGGATCATATGGAATCTTAATGGACTTGCTCTTCAGTTCTTCATGGTTGTTGTCTTCACAGGACACTTCTTGGGAGGTTCTGGAAAACAAAAATGTACATCAACACAGTGTATCAATAAGCACAATACCAAAGTCAATACTAACATTGACTTTCTTACATAACCTTTAGGTAATACAGTTTTTTGACGGACTTGACAGCAAGAAAAGGTCATTATTCATGACTTACATTTCCATTGCCTCACTTCCATACTAGGAATATTTCTTTTTAAGAATAGTCATAACAGATTTTGTCTATATATACATATATATATATATATATATATATATATATATATATATATATATATATATATATATATATACAGGTATTACCTCTCCATTTAAGCAAGAGATGCAATCTTAAAGAGGTCATGGAAAACAATGTACACACACACACACACACATATATATATATATATACACACACACACACACACACACACACACACACACTCTTATATATATTCAAATAGGAATGTACACAGTTTATTGGCTCCTTGACAGGTTGATCTCCTCTCACCACAGATAACAAATGCTTACTGAGTGATGTGGTTGGAGATGGCATTGGCGTTAGGTTTACACACACACACACACACACACACAAATATATATATATATATATATATATATATATATATATATATATATATATATATATATATATATATATATATATACTCTCAATACACACATTTGCCAACAACCCTGAAAAGAATCTTTGCATATTTTCATATTTTCCAAATCTTTGCAGTGTTTAGTGTAAGCTATCAAAAAACTCAAAGTAAATCTTACCCATGACCTTCATTGTTGTTGATTTTTTTCTCAACTCCACCATTTAGAAGACAAGGAGGAGCTTTTTCATGACTGGCTGCAGTCGGAAGACGAAAGACAGGTTTACTGGGGTCGGCTGCAGTCGGGAGACGATACACAGGTTTATTTGGGTCGGCTGCAGTCGGAAGACGATAGACAGCTTTGTTAGGGTCGGCTGCAGTCGGAAGACGATAGACAGCTTTGTTAGGGTCGGCTGCAGTTGGAAGACGATAGATAGGCTTGTTAGGGTCGGCTGCAGTTGGAAGACGATGCACAGGCTTGTTAGGGTCGGCTGCAGTTGGAAGACGATAGACAGCTTTGTTAGGGTCGGCTGCAGTCGGGAGACGATACACAGATTTATTGGGGTCGGCTGCAGTTGGAAGACGATACACAGGTTTGCTGGGGTCGGCTGCAGTCGGGAGACGATACACAGATTTACTAGGGTCAGCTGCAGTCGGGAGACGATAGACAGACTTGCTGGGGTTGGCTGCCGTTGGATGAAAGAAAGGCTTGTTGGGGTCGGCTGCAGTTGGAAGACGACAGACAGGCTTGTTAGGATCGGCTGCAGTCGGAAGACGATAGACAGACTTGTTGGGGTCGGCTGCAGTTGGAAGATGATAGACAGGCTTGGTAGGATCGGCTGCAGTCGGGAGACGATAAACAGGTTTACTGGGGTCGGCTGCAGTCGGAAGACGATAGACAGGCTTGTTAGGGTCGGCTGCAGATGACAGATGGAAGAAGGATTCCTTAGGATTGGATACTACTGAAGAATGAGTGATGAATTTTTCACTGTTGGGTAGGGTTGATAAACAAGCAACAGTTTTCTTAGATGTACCACCTTCTGGATTAAGGAGTAAGGCAGTAATAATCTAACCTGGTGGCTGACGGTTGGCAGACGTATAAGTTGAAGGGATGTGGTGGTGTGTTGGATTCAAGAGAGATACTGGGACCTTAGATGAACAGCAGTGGTTGAGGTTGGAAGGCTTCTCATCGATGGTCTGAAGGTTGTGGTAGTGAGATGGATCCAAAGCACAGGCTCCTCCCTCCATATTATAGCTCGGGTGCTACAAGGACGAATCATAATCAATTGAGAAAGAATACATTCTAATAAGAGATAAGATATTTTTTGCAATATTCAAATAGTAAAAATTACAATTTTCTTAGCTCATAAAAATTTTGAGACAGCAAAAAATATACATGCATGAATTTATATGCATCATACCTCTACGTACAAGTGCTTCAGGATACAAATTTTTCAAGATACGGACTGGGAAATGAGCTTAATCATTGCCCAGGATACAAGGAAATATTCACCATACGAGCCGCAAGCATTTAGTTACGCCAAGCCACCACTAGTTTGCAGTGAATGAAAAAAAAAAAATAATAATAAATAAATACAAAAAAAGAAAAAATAAATAAATAAAACAGAAATTATAAAACAAACAAACAAACAAACTAGTGTTAAGTTGTTGTTAAGTCTCTATTCATTTCACTATGTTTATTATGTAAGTTTAATTCTCGTCAGCTGATTTCACTCCTCCTCCTCCCCTCCTCCACCACCATCTTACTCCTCCGCCGCCGTGCAAGTTAACCTACGTACATTTTTTATTACTTGATATTTGCATTATTTGTTATCTATTTACATTATGTGTATTTATAATGTTTATTTTAATAACAAATACCATTTATCACTGTTTTCCTTAATATTAATGTTAACTTTCTTTCAGTGTACATCGGTATTACTAAACTTTAATTTGCATGTTTTCTCACGTTGGAATGCATTATTCAGTTTTACATATATTTAAAAGGGAAATCCTGTTCCACCATACCAGCTATTTCACAATACGAGCTCAGTTGTGGAACAAATTAAACTCGTATGTAGAGGTATGACTGTATATATTATATATATATATATATATATATATATATATATATATATATATATATATATATATATATATATATATATATATATACACACACACACACACATATACATATATATATGCACAATAAAAATAAGAATAAGCTTACAGAATACACATGACCAGATGTATTTTGATTTAGAGATGATGAAGACTTTAGTTCAGCTTCTGGAGAGTAGGGTATTGGCACTGCTGAGGCTGCTGGTGTAATGGTGTGTCTGATTGAGGTGTCATGGCCTATGGATGCTGTGTGTTGCCCTAAAGTCATTGGTACTTGCTCTGGCTCTGTGGTTACCACTTCCTTCTTCTCCTTGTTGTCCAAAAACAAACTAGTGAGGTGGTCATCAGCTTCCCTGAACATTACGTGGTACTTCTCTGGAACTGTAATGGCCATGTGAGTGATGTGGATATTTTCTTTTAAAAGCAGAGAACTTGCACCATGCTTACCACCTAGCATTTGTACTATCGTAATCAATAATGAGCTTAAAAAATTAGAATCACTGTGATACTTGCTGCTTGTTCAAGTTCAATTAAATGTTTTGACAAGCCCATGAAATAGGATTTTGTTTATAACTTCAAAATTTTTAGTCATAAATCAGTAATGAGGAGCCAATGATTTTATTTGTACCTTTGAAAATTCGTAAATAGAACATTTGTAAATTAAGGGATTAGTGTACTTGAACATTTCAAAAGTCAAACTTTTCAATACTTGAATGCAAAAGTTCAACTTAATACCCCCCCAAAATATCTAGTGCTCAAATGTTCATACCATGGTATCCACAAAAGATTTTTGGCAGTTGATGAGTGAAACATGCTATCTTTCCTAAGAATGTTCATTGGTGTCACTTATGTGATGTCATGAGGAAAGGGAGCCAATTATAAGGCAGCATTACTCCAGGATTGAGGAGATTGTATGAAATTGTTTACAACTTTAATACAGCGTCACATGCCCACACCTACTACTCACTAGTCAGCACTCCCCACAGTGCTTTCATCATGGCTAGTGGACCCCATAACAAGGAGACAATGATTCCCTGATACTGAGACCTGAACTCTGGTGGAGATGTAGTATTAGGGTGATGATTTCAGTCAGAGAGTATGAATATAGTTCATATTGAGTAGTTTAATGAGTCAAAGTTATCCTCATGACATGAATACAAAGATGATATCCATTATAGCAGGAAGTAGAGGAGCAGAAACACAAATATTGTAGTGAAAGCAACACACATGAAAAGAATCATAGAGGCAATAAAATGAATTTTAGTGGATTTGGAGAGGTTAGAAAGAACAATGAAATGAATTAAATAGGGAGATTTCAGATTTCCTTAAGTGTCAGTAGGAGGATGGTGAAAGAGGTCAGAAAGGAACAAGAAGATTCAGGATTTGACTACAAGACAACATCTGGGAGGAAAAAGCATGATCGACAATCTGACACCATCAGAACGCCAGAGTTTGTCGCTGAAGTTCAGATCGTTGACAATGAACCAAGCAAATCGATGAGTGCCACTGCAAGGGAGAAAGGCGTGGATGGAAAGCTCATCAGGCTGGTGGTGCATGAGGACATTCACTACATTTCATACAAGGTGAAAAAGAAAAAATTTTTGTTGAAGGTGATGCAGGAAAAGTGACTGAAGCGTGTCAAGAAGCAGATCAACAAGTTGAAACATCCGCTGGAGCCAGACATGGTATGGTTCTTCTCTGACAAGAAAAACTTATGCCAAGACCAGAAGATCAACTCCCAGAACAATAGGTGGGTTGCTGTCTCACCCAAAGACATGCCCAGTGGCATACAGATGAAGTTTCCAGCTACAAGCATGGTCTTTGGTGTCATCAGTAGTGAAGGTGACATCATGCCACCTCACTTCTTTCCTGAGGGCCTCAAGCTGAACACTGATGACTACATCTGTGTTCTGAGCGAGGTAAAGAAGCCCTGGATCGACCATGTAGCTGCAAGACTCATCAGCACCCTGCCATACCAGCCGGAAGACTCAGGCCTGACCTGGCATGGAATACCAAAAATACAGCATTAGATGAGGAGGCAAATTTGTCTGCCACTGATTGTTAAGAGTAATGGCAGTTTGTTCTTATTGCAGCCATGACTCTTGGAAATTGGTGGCGCACAAAATTTGCTCCTTCATCTCCTGCTGTATTTTTGGTATTCTATGCAAAACTCCACTTTTTACATTATAAAATCATGCTTTCTTTGACGTAAAGCTTGTAAACAGTTGATAAAAATGTTAGTTTGTGAACATAAATGTATGTATAAGACAGTATCTACAGTAGCCACCACACTGAAGAACAAGGAGGCCATTAAGGGAGCTCATCTGGTGATGGATATGAAAAAGCAACTCAAGCAATCTGCGATAGTGGAAGAAATGGAAAAATTGTTATCATACAAAGGTTCCATCAAAATTTTTGTAAACTTAAAGTGTTGGTAAAGTTAGAATGAATTACCTGATTTATAGGTATCAATACTCAAACTTTTTGATACTCAACCAGCCATTTGGAAGAAATTAAGTGAGTATTGAGTCTCCACTGTATATGTGTGTGTGTGTATTATATATTATGCAGTTGGGTGTTCTTATAGGCACATTTATCATAGGTATTTCACCTTATAGGAGGAACTCACTCTAAAATATTTTTGAAAAAATCTCTTTATAGGTGAAATGAGTTTAATATTGGCAGGCGTAACACATTTCAAACTGCCCTTTTTAAACTATGTTCATTTTGCAGGTGGACAAAATTTGTTAAAGGTGTTGACAGATGAAAAGCTTATAAAAGATGTCAAAGAATTCCCTAAAATCATATAATATAGTCTAGAAATAATCTAGAAATAGGTCACTATGTACTCTGTGTGATGCTGGTAGCCGGTCAATTCACCCCCGGGGTCAAGTGTCCTAGTCCATTCGCCCTGTAAGTTGGAGCACATCTACTTGTGGGGGAGTTGATGCTCCCCCGCCGGCACTACAACAAAGCCATTGAGTCCCAACTGACATGTAGATACTACTGTACATACTATATGAAACGTAACAATGGACACCTGACTGTACCTGTGTGCAGACATTCGAGTACCAGATAGTTTTTTTAGCACCAACTCAAATTTTTGCATTTGAGTATTGAAAAGTTTAACTTCTAAGACATTCAAGTATTGAGTCTCCACTGCATTAGTTTTTAGTATTGTAGTTATAAAAGTTATTGGCTTTAGATATAGCATCAGAATTTTGTATCTATCAACTCATGTGTTATCCAGCAATATATCAGATTTTGTAGTTCATCAACAATGAAGAGGTATATACAAACAAAATATGAATATTAGAGACAATACTCACCAGTAGACTTGAGTGCTCTCATGGCATGAAAGTGTTTCATCCTGAACAAGTGAAGGAAAAGCTCAGTGACTGTGTGGTTCTGTTGTCCCCATTCCTGGAGCAGGCGGTTGGTGGGCGACTCATTACTCCGCTCAGCTCGACGGATCTCCTGCAGCTCAAAATAACTGAGGTGCAAATGGCTACCTCCTGTAATGGAAAAGTCATTTCAGTTTACCACTTACTCCATCACACTCTGCTTACTCCAATTTCTGAGATAATCTTGGAAACTTCTCATAGTATTTATTGTTCTTAATGAATCATCATGATGAGAGTATAATGGAGCTGCCTATAACACGTTTTCTTTATAGAATGGCTTCCATCTAATATGGTATCCACTCAGAATATTAACTTGATCTAGCATGGTGGAGTTTCATTATAGTGGAATGTCAGCCTGGCAGTTGGTCAACTGTTGATGGGATACAGCAAGACGGGGCAGAGCAGGGCAGGAGGGCCATGGCTGATAATTCATGAAGATTGGATGTGAGAGGATGGAACATTGGGAAATTCAAGGATATATCCCAGGAACTCAATGAATGGCATTTTGATTGAATGGGAATAACTGAGGCAAGTGGATGGTACTGAATATGTCATGATTGGAAAGAAACAAAGTTCAGGACAGAGTAAGAGAAGTAGCTTTTGTGTATGGGAAGAGAAATAATTTTAGAGTAGAGAAACTAGATGTAGGAAACTGAGCGAAGAGTGAGGATATTTTAGCAGTGAAGGTAGAGTACACAGGTGAACATATGAAGTATGAAAGATTGGTGAGATTTCACCTCATGACATTTCAACAGACATCACCATGTTATACATGAGAAGTCCACACAGCTTGACCTGCACCAGTTCACTCCCTGCCTTTGTAGTGTCAAGATATCCACTCAACAGCTCCACTCTGTTGTGATTGACTGGCTTTCTCTTTTGATTGCTTTGTGAGGCATAATAGGGTGATCCAAATATTTCCAAACATTTCAACACGCTCTCACTTGCTTTATCGCCGTTCTCCATGGAGTCTGGCCTGATTACATAACCTTGTGTCTATGGAGCTTCAAGGTTGTTCTGGGTGCAATGATGATCACATTTTTAAATGCTTGATCATGGTCCAAGGATCATATTCAAAACTCCTTCATGTGATTTGGATCTTTCCCTATCCCTTGTTGTGACCTGGAATTATTGTCGGCAGACAGATGGCGGTCCAGGAGAAGTCACAGAGAACAGCACTCCAGACCCCTTCCTTGTGTTTGCCAGACAGGAGGGGGGGGGTGTGAGATGGACTCCCAAGGAAGCATGCAAAAAGGATGAAGGATAATTATGAGGGTTGCCATGACCAACTTTGGGCTGAGGCAGATTTGCCTTTGTCAACATCCCTCAGCTGGACATTTCGTCCAGAGGCAATAAACTTGACCAACTGATAAACTGGACAAAAATTGGAGGTTGATGTGTGACTTTAATAATGGTTTTCATTACCTTTCTTCCTCTGAGCATGAGGATGGTGAACTCCCTGACAGGACCCTCACTCATAACTTATTTTGGTGCCTAGTGTAAGTAAAATACAATGGCACTTTATGAATGGAGTTTACAGTGGAAATTCCTGCAATAAATATTGACAAGAGTTCCTTCCTTTGCCAAATATGGTCGTTTGTCTCATTAAATTTCAAGAAATGAGAAATTTGGTCTAAATTGGTATACCTGACCAACTAAACCAAAACAAACCTAAACTAACCCTAACATACGCTAATCTAACCTAACTTATACTTGACCTGGCTCTGTTTTTGGCAAGATGTGTTGATTTACGAGGAATCAATGTCTACTTACTGGTGAGATGCATGGTAAAACTAGAGTTGGCCTTCCCCCTTTCCCTGTATCCTACCCCACCACCATTCACAGTAAACTTTGGGGACTGAGGGGGATTTGGGGTTCTAAGCGGGAGACATGCGAGTTCCGTGCTGGTATCTGAGGCGGTTGTATTATAAACATTGGCCATTACGGTTCCAAAGATCATTACGGCCCTGAGTTGATACTTACCTTAACCTATTATTATCTAATTACATGGGACATAATCTTAACACACAGCCAGGAGTATCATGATCATGGTATTACAGTATATGTCCAATGTCACAGCCCTGGGCACCTCTCCTGCCACGACCCCCCCTCCCCCACCACACACACAATCGTCCCACCTACCCAGCTCCTCCCACGCATCGTTCACGTCTAGGATGGAACACAGCTGTCTCCTCACGGTGTAGGGCAAATCGTACACATATTTCACTTCCTTAACATTTTCAATAGCGCGGGCCATGTTTGGCACCTGTTTCAACCACTTGTGGCACAGCCTTCAGGACTGGCACCTCACTCTCACTGCGTGCTTTGCTTTGCTCCACCACGCTTGCCAACTGCTACTATCTTTCTTACTGGCAGGGGGTACCAACATATAAAAATGTCAACATTATTTCATTAAAACTATAACATTTAGTCCACATTCATCATAACATGTTATTCCTAGAGTAACAATGTGGATAAGATGCAATATGCAGGCTATCATCTTTGGTGCAACTCAAAATGCTATCTCCAAAGTATATCATTATGGGTGTCAACAGCAACCATGTTTCAATATTCCACAAAACATACACAACACAAAGTCCAACAAAGCTAACTATGGCATCGATGAACTCAAGGTATAGCTCGTTATCACAAATAGTCACTTGCGTGTAAGACTCGAAAGCTATGAAGCAATAGCATCTTGCCCTTTAGATTGTGCCGGATAGGAAACATGTCACTTGGATTAATGACAATTGATACTCATACATTACGATTCCCTGGACTAGGAACACAATTATGTAAGGGTAGCTGTCTTACTGTTTGTTGTCTACCTGTCACGCAACAATATTCCCTTTGGAGGTAGTGGATCATAATAAGTTTCTACTTTGATATCTGATAACGCCAACCGGTTCACTTACTTTCCCCAAAAGTTTTCCTTAAATGCCATCATGAGTCACGCCTTCTCTCACTATAAGGATAAAATCACAAAGAATTACCGTCCAATAACTTCATCATCTTTTACGACAGGCTAAAGCAGTGGTTCTCAATCTTTTTTCAGTGATGGCACCCTGAATTTATATAATCCTTTCTGTGGCACCCTTTTTTCACCATCACCCCTCCTCACGTGAATTAACTTCTGATATATAATTGTACCTGTTTAAATTACTTTAATTAATGATTTAAAATTATTATCCGTACTCAAACCAAAATAACATATGATGTACTGTAGTACATGCCCAAACATAGAACTCATCAGTAGAATTAGATTCAGAATATTATTAGATTAATTCAAAATATTTGAGCAAGTAACTTCCTACACCGAGTTAATTATAGGCAGACTGCTACAAACTGTTTTACAAAATTAATGTACCTTGAAACGATCTAGCATAGATAGGATTGATAGGTCGTGTCATCATGAGGGAGTGTAGTCTGCTGTGAGATAAAGATTAATAATGTAATAGTAGTAGTAAGAAGGCAAAGAATAAATCCATCTGCAAAATTACTTGAAATGATAAAGCTTAGCGTCCCTGACCCCTGCAATGCAACAAAACCCAACAGTAGGTACACTAACACCCCAAATATGTCTGTCTGTCTGTGTCTTCTGCTGCTACTTGTGCACACCGCGCGCGTGACTGCTGAAGAGGGGCGGTTCCCACTGGATTCGAACAGCACTCCATAGGAAAGAGTTAGACGAGGCAGTAGTCAACGTGCTCCCAGGCTCCCGTGGCGAAAAACGCGCTAAACAAAGGGTTCCGGAGGACTCTTGCGATAGGGCGCCATAAGAGCGGGTGATAAGAAAAGGTTGCGTGGTAAGTGACCAAGCGCAACGGCATCGCTACATACTACTCGTCAAGGTTCTTCTGAGAGTCGTGGTGGTGCTGGGTGCTGCTGCCTGAGTCTCTGCTTGGTACTGGATCCTCACACGAACAAGAAAGAATACACTAGTTTAGATCTGGCTATGTATCAAAGAAATGCAGCCAAATTAAGCTTCCGTACCACAGAGAACGGTCCATGGGAAACTGTAGTATTTTGGAAGTCCTGGAACATTGATCAAACTATATCTTCAAATGTCATGAAAAGGAAGACCAAATGTATTCTTCATCAGAGTTATCTTTCTCATTGAAGACTAACGCGAAATAAACTGTTTTCTTTGTATTATAGCCCCAAACTTTAAAATGATAATAATAATTGTAAACGATGGATCAGCAACTTTAACCTCATAACAAGATGACACAATGGATGCACTAAGTCAGGTATTTCTATAATGGAGGCCTACATAATTCACACTTGCGTGGAAATAAGGAGAAAAGAGAGGTGTCATGCATTTCCTTCTAATTAAATGGTGAAAAATTGTAACAGCAAAATCAGAAAAAAAGCAACTTACATTATTGTTGCAGTCATGTTTCAATGACGATGTGGTTCAATATCGAGTGATTCTCTCTCTCTCTCTCTCTCTCTCTCTCTCTCTCTCTCTCTCTCTCTCTCTCTCTCTCTCTGTGTGTGTGTGTGTGTGTGTGTGTGTGTGTGTGTGTATGTGTGCCACTTCTGTTTCAGAACAGCCACCTCTCCTCTTCTCTTTCACTGTCCCGTTTGGTAAATAAAGCCTCGGGTCATTTACGTCACTAAGATGTTTTATCAAGCCTTGGTGTTCGCAATACTAAAGTACATATTATATACTGTACATACATAATGTACTAAAGTTTCCATTCATTCATTTGTCCTTCATCTTGTCCTCGCAAGTCAACTCTTAAAGGGGAGAAAATAACTGAACGACACAATGAATGAATGAATGAATGAATGTATGTATGTGTGTGTGTGTGTGTGTGTGTGTGTGTGTGTGTGTGTGTGTGTGTGTGTATATATATATATATATATATATATTATATATATATATAGATTATATATATATAAATATATATATATATATATATATATATATATAAACACACACACACACACACACACACACATGAAGAGTCGGTGTTACAGGTACATAAAAAGTGCAATTTTCGACGTAGAATTGTGGATATTTGGAATAGATTAAAGGAAGAGGTTGTTATAGTAATCAACATTCATAAATTCAAGGAAATGTTAGATATATGGAGACAGGACGCTATGAGGTCCACTCGAACCCTGTATAATGCAACTAGGTACGTGCCAGTCCTGAAAAAAATTGAATGAAAAGCAGTGGTGGCGCCAAGAAATGTTTTTTTTTTGGGGGGGGGAGCTGAGGGTAATAATTGACACGCTCACATTAAAATTTCTACATTGTTAGCAGCAAGATCACCTTTTTAATCTTACAACGATGGAAACCTTGTGACATTTTATTAATGGTAGACATATTCTTTAGTTCTCGTGTGGCGTCAGAAGGAAAATGAATTAACTCTAGCAATCCAGCACGCCGTCCCACGCCACACACCCTCATTATGTTGACTGGAGGGTGATCCGGGATAATGACGAGGTTAATTACTGCATGAGAGAGAGAGAGAGAGAGAGAGAGAGAGAGAGAGAGAGAGAGAGAGAGAGAGAGAGAGAGAAAGGAGGGATATATGAAAATGGTGAAAGGAAAGGATACTAAGAAAACACGGGAGAAGAACGACCCGGATCACACATGAACTTTCTCGTCATATATATATATATATAAAAAGAGCATCATACACTTTCTTCCCGAGAGATTTGTTAACTTAGGCATCATGAGCGTGTGATAATTGCAAGGATAAATAGACGGGGCCCACTGACACACTCTCCCCCACCCACCGACCTCCTTCTCCCTCCCACACCTTTTGTCAGTCACTCCCTTGTGAATAATTGACACTGGTATGTTGTATATTGTAACTTTACAGTGTTAGTTGGAAAACTTCTAATTTTGGGGTGTCTTTTTGAAGAGCGGAAGGTGAATAGTTGAGATGCACATCAACTACAGCTCAAAATGGGAACGTCCTCTCTCCAGGGAAAATGAATGGGTAAGGTTGGAAGTCAATTTGGAAGAAGGTTATCCTGATGACTGAGATGATGAGACTTTTTTTTCTTTCTTTTTTTTTTATATCAATGTGGGCATTTTACGAGAATTGATGGGCTAAAGGAGACTCTCTCTCTCCTTTATAACTGATTTTGTAAGTGAATGAAGGCGTGGAGGCTGTAGGGGCTCCTGTATTAATGACATCGATAGCTTCAAATAGCGTTGCTTAATAAGGTGCCCTGAGCGTGAGACAAGAAAATGCGCAGTAATTATCTCCCCCCCCCCCCCTCCTTGAATCAAGATCAGAAGTACAGGAAAACTACCATTATACGAACATTTTTTCTTGAGAAGTACATAGATGATATACGTAGCAACGTAATAAATATTAGCTTTGCCTTTAAATTGTGTTATTATAGAATAAGTAGAAAAAAATGCATAGCAAGTAGGTACTATGTGATACAAATAGCAAGAGGAAGTAAAGCTGTATATTAAGGCACTATGGTGAGTGAGATAATGAAATCCACAACAGGAAATGGTGATGACATCAGCCAGGCATTACCAATATATAAATAAGACAAGGTTCCATAGTGGCAATTTGGTACCGTACTAAGGAGGCTGGCAGTATGTCACGATGCCGCGAGCGTCAGGCAGGCAGGAACCCAGCGTGGCTGCCACTCTTGTTGCCTTACTGATGAACAATATCCTGTTAATACTTTCATGCGAACCTCACGGATTATTCACACAGATCAATATCTCAGAAGAAAACGCTATATTGTATTATATGTTATGATTATAGATGCTTCATAACATTTGACATAGTAGGTGAGAATAATCACAACAATAATCGAGATGAAGACTGTCCATGAGGTTAGGTAAGGCGAGTGCAGCAGGGGTCGATTTGCTGTTCACTGTTCAGTGTAACTGCCGCTTACTCCGAAACCTGGTCTTGCACCAGCCACACACCCTCACCAGACTTAACTCTCGCCTGCCACGGAGGATGTCTTCTGGGAAGGAATGCCATCTTACAACAGTGCCCCATCTAGGTCAGGATCTATCAGAAATCGATAGCTAACTGCTAAATTAAGTAAAAATGTGTGAATTGGCCCAACACTGCGTAGCCGCTGTCTCCGGGGTCTGCTGCACTCTCTCCTAAGACGATGCAGGATGGTGAAATTTACCCTAGGCGCAATGGTAAGCAGGTACCTGATAAAGGAAACAAGTTACCAATATAACACGATAAACGATAATTCATCTTGGTATTGGATATACATATGTTGGAAAAAGCAAAACTGGTCGTAGTTGTCGACCATGGAAATGTTAAGTGGAGTGAGTGGCGGTGGTGGTAAAGGGGCGAGCGGGAGATGGGAGGCCGTCGACGCGCGAGACAGCAACGTAGCCTTATGAACTTCTATCCAGAATTGGGCAGTTAAGAGACAGTGGAGAGCTCATCCTCACGTCAAATGTCACAAGGATGCTGGGTTGCGTGCTTTCCTCTCCCTCTCTAGTCACGTGTGTGCGTATGTTCGCTTCAGAGAGACAGACAGAGAGGAGGGGGGGGAAGGGCCACTGGGTGAGGGGAGGGAGAGGAGCCAGATGAGGACCTACGCGTATCTGAGGCTGGCGTAACCCGCTCTCCCTGCGTCGTCTCCCATTCACACACCAACGCGAAGGAGGATGACACTTGTCGAACTACCTTAATATTATTATTTTTTATCTCTCCCTGCAACAGGCATGGGAAGAAATGAGCGAGTACTTCGTGTAGGCTGCAACGATGACTGATGTGCGTGTGTGTGTCAGCCAGCAGAGGTAGAAAAGTGGACGACAGGCAGGCAGAGAGAAAAAATATCATTGATCTTGTTGCGTCATTCATCTATCTCTCCCCTTCTCGCATCGTGAGAATCGCGGCACGTGAAAGTAAAAAAAATAGAAGGGGAGGATGAAGTAGTAGTCTCTCTCTCTCTCTCTCTCTCTCTCTCTCTCTCTCTCTCTCTCTCTCTCTCTCTCTCAGGTTGATGAACCCGTTAGGTGACACCTCCGTGGCTGTAAGGGCGATTTTCCCCCTGAATATGTTGGAACTCAAACTCTTGTGCGTAAGTGAACCCGTGACCTCAAAACCACAGTCGATACACATCACTGACTTTTTCAGGGCGCTTTTTCAACAGGAGCCCATAAGCGATGGGATTATGCAGCGGTATCTCACTACCTCTCACGCAAATCGTGCGTCCTTCCAGCTCCTGTCATTTTCTTGGCCTGCTGCTCACTGATTGCACAGATCACTAGTGCACTGGTGACTGATGATCGTGATCTCCCAGGTGATCTGAAGCTTAAGGAGATATTATATACACAGTAAGGTGTTTCAAACAGATACACCTGCTAGCGGTGGCGAGATGCGGCGCGCGGGTACCGTACCTGAGTGTCTGGTGTCGGCTGTCGGTATTGCCATATGACGCATCTATATTTCTGAGGCGATAACGTTCTTAGGCTTTCAGATATGCAGTGGAGTGTGCTTCTTGTGAGCTGCTACATGCCACGCGATCTTGTGATCAGCCGTTTCGTTGCTCTGGCCTCAAGTCCAAGCAGGAACCCACGCTCGTCCGGACTGTTTCGTACTGAAATATTGAGAATGTGTTCCTTACGCATGGGGCTCCCTGCCTCTCCCCCTTATGTTGTTCTGTTTACAAAATTGCCGTCAGTGTAAATGGAAATGTGCTGGAGATGCATAAAATATGTAAAAGAGAGGGGTGCTAATGAGCGATGCTCAGGAAAATGTTTGTTAATTGTGCGGGCTAATTAGGAGGGCTGTTCGATAGGCCGGCCTTGTCTTACAAAAGGAGAGAGAGCCTTGCCTACACAGCCCTGCCTGCCTGCCTGTCCCTCCCTCCCTCCCGCACACCAAGGAAAACAGAACCGCCCTCTCTCCTCTCCCCTCCCTTCCTCCCCCACCTCTCTCTCTCTCTCTCTCTCTCTCTCAAATTATTATGTATTGTTTTCAAGAGAATAAAAATATAATTAAGAAAGGAAACTGTTTTCATCCATTTCTGTACCTACTACACCAACGTTAACACCAATAAATAATGTTGTTTTTGCCACCTGTGCAGCTAGCTGGTAGAGAGAGCATCTGTAAGAAGAAAAATATATATATGCTGACAAAGATGCCCAGCACATTTGGTGGTTGTATATATGTATTGTGCACACATTACGCGATACTGTATATATCTAGTTATACACAGAAGGACAAGTCAGGTAGTACTGTAATTTTTAAGCTATCGTGCCTAGTAATCTCCCTATCGAAACACCCGTATGCAGGACAAAAATACATACTCTATGATGGGGGAAATTGTACACATTCATCATTATAAGATGGGGTCAGGGTATGTTGAATACAACGTTACTATATAGTTGTGTTCTCAAACATACTGTATCCTGTTTTTCCCTAAATAAAACGTTGGTCATTTCACGGCGTGCACGCGGCAGGTGGTTCCTGTTAGGGCGAAGTCACCCGAGTCTTGTTCCAGATGAGTTGAACGTTTTATTTTCATTGTTTATTTTTCCTTGATTAAATTATATATTTTCTGCTAATGTACCTTCAAGTTACTCTATAACTATTATCAAATATGACAAACTTATCCATCTCGTGTGAGTTAACAAAACTAGTATGTCAGGACGAGCCAGATCTTTGTCTCACCCACACCGGGTACTGACTGGGTGGATGAATGGATGATGGCTCTCTTCGCAGGACTACTTTTTGTGGGGAATTATAACATCTATGTGAAAGTTCATATATATATATATATATATATATATATATATAATATATATATATATATATATATATATATATATAGATATATATATAGATATAATATATATACATGACATAATACACACACAAACACACACACACACACACACACACACACACACACACACACGCGCGTGGTTACTGTTGACTTCGCATAATTATTGATGTTTTATAATTTCATTTATATGTTTCATGATATTACTATACATTTTCCAATTTGAGTAAATAATACAGACACTTGTAATAGCAATACTGCTGGCGCCACAGCATCAACGGAAACAATGAGGTCAAGAGAGAGATCACTAAATGTTTTTATTATGACGTGCGGCTGAGGCAGCTGATACTATGCAGTAATTTCCACCACCACCACCGCCATGACTACTACTACTACTACTACTAGGATCAATAATAGGATTTTAATGGTAAGGATGTTGTTTGTGGAAAGGCGGAGGTGGCTGTGGCTGTGTCAGTCTTGGGATAGTAATGACTTTGTAAACATTACATATTGGTGCGAAAAACTCTCAACTCCACTATAAAGGTAGAGACGAGCTACTCGCCTCCTTCACACCCCCTCGCCTCACCACAGCCTCCACCAACACTACCACAGCATCTCCTGGCGTGGCAGCTTCTCTGATAACTTGGCCAGTGTGGTGTGTACCGTGAGAGGGATTCCCGCGGCTCCTGAGCAGGATGATGAAGGTGGTGTACGCCCTGCTGGTGTCGGCGGCGGCGACAAGTGTAATCTTAGCCTCTGAGCTTTCCCACAGGGATGAAAGAAGTGAGTATACGCTGATACAAAATTCTAATCCATTTCCATTGCTATTCACACATTTTTAATCGTATTACTGACTTTCTCTCCGATATACAAAACAATGACATAATTATCTAGTTACAATAATTGAAGTGGCATTAGCGTCCGTTACATATTGATTTCATTAAACTTTCTATAAATCAACAAGGATAATTTGAAAATGTGATAGGTGAGGCGAGGAGCTCTTTCTACTATATATATTAATTCATTTTCATGTATTATTATCTTTTGCACTCAGTTCTTTTCACATCCAATCCCTTGGTATGTGATGGAGACGCGGGCCGTCAAGGGGCGTGCCTTCCTTACTTTAGTTGCGATAGCTTCGGCGGCACGGTGGAAGGAACCTGCAGGGTTGTGGGCCAGTGCTGTGTGGGTGAGTGTCAGGCCACCTACTACTACTACTACTACTACTACTACTATAACTAGTACTATTTGTATACTATTGCTACGATGTACATAATCTTTGACTGTTAATTTTTCCATGAACATCCATCCATCTAGCTAATTTGCTACGTACCTACCTACCTACCTAAACACACACACACCCACACACTAAATAACGTACTCGAGACTCACAAGCATTTCTTCCCCTCACCAGTGAAAAGATCGTGCGGGGAAACATCCGAAGCGAGAATCACCTACTTCACCAGCAAAGACTACCTCATCTACGAAACCGAGAACTGCGGCGCCACCATCTCCACCTCCAGCAGTATTGCCGCAAGCGACATCTGTCAGGTGAGAGAGAGAGAGAGAGAGAGAGAGAGAGAGAGAGAGAGAGAGAGAGAGAGAGAGAGAGAGAGAGAGAGAGAGAGAGAGAGAGAGAGAGAAACTTACATAAGAATCTAATAATGATTCTTTGTGACCTTTGAAAACAGTCGTGGTGAGAAAAACAAGTGACCACATTGCTTTGACATTAATTATTTCCCCCTCTTCTTTCCTCCCTACTCCTGACCACCACCACCACAGCTGCACGTGACTCTTGAGAAGATGACACTAACTGAGCCTAACGCTGACGGGGAGTGTGATAAGCAGTACCTGGAGGTCAGGGGAGGCAAAAAGAATTCCATGAAGGTCTGCGGCGTCGGGAACAATCAGACCTGTGAGTGTTTCTGTCCATTGGGTGTGTTAGTGTACGATAATTACCGAAGGAGTATGGGAAGGAAGAGGAGTGTTTATGTGCGATAATTACTGTGGATGTTGTGGGGTGTGGGTGAGTGTTGGTGTACGATTGATAAAGAAATAGAGGATATTAATGTACGATGATTTACTGAGGGGCATGGTAGTGCGTGACAGTTAATGGGGGTGTTACTGGAATATTAATGAGACGGAATTAGAGGAATGTTATTGCAAGAGTACCACTGGGAATGTGTTACTGAGGGAGTGTTGGTAGGGGAGTGTTACTAGTGGAGTACCGCAGGGGGAGAGTCGCTTAGGAGTTGTTAGTGGGAAGTGCTCTGGGGGCCTTGGGATCTCCGAGCGCATGGGTTCGAATCCTGACTACGGTGAGTGGAGATTGGGCGTCCACTCGGGGTAACGGTTCCCAAGTGGGTGGGCTTACAGATAGGAGGTTTTCATTAGATGGTCTCCTTTAGCCCATAAATTCCCATAAAAAAGCCAAGATTGTTTAGATAAAAAAAAGTGCAGTAGGGAAAATAGAGAGTGATACACAGATATATTTAATGGTGAAGAGTTATTGCTGGAAACATTTTGTGGTAGAAGTGAAGCACCTGGCCATCTTCAGAGTGCTGTACTGGGGCTGCTACTGATGACAGGCAAGGGGTGACAGGAGAATTTCAGATTTGTACCGTTAAATATATGTATCCCCATCTGTATCACTGCCCAATCTTCTGAGCACTTTTTCGTTCGATATTCTCTCTATCAAAGATATTTTCAAAAGCCGAAGAAGTGCTAAGAAGATTGGGCAGTGATAGAAAATTGCTGGTGAAGATAAGAGCAAGACAGATGAGGTTTGTAGGACATGTTATGAGAAGAGGAAAGATAAAAGACCTAAGTTTAACAGGTAGAATCCCAGGTTGTAGAGCAAGAGGAAGACAAAGGGAGAAGTATATGGATGGAATAATAAGAACAGTAGGAGATGGAAGTAAAGCTGTACACATATTGCAAATGACAAGAGATAGAGAGATATGGCAATCCATGGTCGCCAACGTCTGCAGGGGCACGGCACTGCGATAAGATAAGATCCCCATCACTGTCTGATGAACACCTACCAACCCATCGCCAGTTAACTGAACATCTGACGAAGAAAATGGTCGGATTATCTAATAGACGTTTCCCTTCTACTCCCAACATGCAAGGGCAATCTCCTAGCGAGTTTCTGAATGAATGCCGCCAATTTTCTGCTCATGCACATATCTGTTAAAGGAACCATTTGATAACCCCTTCAGTACTGGTACGGTACACATTTTTACCACGAGTTTGGGATATGATTAGACGATTTTATTGACATTAGGAAGGATTTATGGGGTTTAGAAGATAAATGGCCAGAATCTGTACTATCTTAATCCCTACATGAGTTTCTGAAGCTGTACAAAATCACCAAATAATAAGCAGAATGAATATACAAACGCCTCCCAGTACTGAAAGGATTAACAACATCATTAGAAGCAATCTCGAGACTATGAACTTGCATTGCTGTCCTGTTTAGTTTCCTTTTTAATGCTTACTTTATCTGCCGCTGTTCAGTAGCTCACTTTTGATTAGCAGACTCGTCCATTGGTAAAGCCACCCTTTCCTTCCCTTCCCTCCGCAGTGGTGGTGGACGTGGAGGGGATGGAGGGCCCCTTCATGGTGTCGGTGACCACTATGGAAGTAAACCTTGACAGTGAATGGGAAATCAAGGTTGTACAGGTGCCATGTAACTCAGAGGATCTAGGTGAGTATTATTATTGTTATTATCATTATTATTATTATTATTATTATTATTATTATTATTATTAGTAGTAGTAGTAGTAGTAGTAGTAGAAGCAGTGCCTTGATATACTGTAAGTGCAATAACAGAGTACGTACTATTATCAGCATGGTGGAAGAGTAACATAAGTGCAATAATAATTTTAGTTACAAAGTAGAAGCCACACTCTCGCTTTCCTTATAAACGGATCGGAAGAGTATTTAGATGATTTAGAATACTGGTTCTGATATCTTAGCTAATTGTGAGAGCCAATAGCTGATTTTGTAAGGTGATATAACATATATTGAAAGAATTTTCGAATTTATCTTTGTATTACATGAAGTTAGAAAAATCCTGGGAATCACGAATGTTAGATGTCGTAACCTGAGAGAGCAAAATGCATATTCACTGTACAGACGACATGGATGGCCACAAGCTGAACAATATTAATTGGTTTTTGTGTAACTTTTCTTCTTTCTATTCTCGTCTCCTATGTTGCTGACGACGACCAGCGCCCAGCGGCTGCCACCAGTACGTCACGGGCGTCACAGGGGAGGTAAAGTCCTTCAACTACGACACAAAAGAATCCTCCAGGAAACAACCCGACGACAGGCCAGGTGAGTTAGCTGTACGGCCTTCCTCATCCCACCGTGTTGTCATCGGCAGAAACATTCTAACATTTCATTAGAGGTCTTAGTTTCCAAAGAAAATTCAGTAATACATTAGTTTTCCTTAGTAGGTAGATGAGACATTCAAACATTTCATTTATAGTCCAGTTATCAAAGGGGAACATTTGAATATAGTAGAGTTCACCAAATACAAAAGTTGATCGCCATTGTGTACCTCACTTAATTAACCTTGCAGGGAGCCGCCACCTGCAGGAGTCGTACACGATCTGCGTGCGTGCTGAGAGTGACTACTGCGCCGTCAAATGGACGTCCGCGAGTGATTCCACAGAGGAAAACTACAACTTCACTCTCACAGGCGACCTCGCTCCTCAGGACATAGATCCAACATTTGGTGAGCTACAACGGTTACTCCCTTTGACTTCTTTTTATCTTAGCATTACGTTCACAGCTCTCTCCGACGTTGATGATAGACAAAATACGATAAATACCCACTTGCCTTTTTCTTCTGTTTCATTTCTTTCACTACATTACGTAAGCTTTTGCCAGACATTAAATAATAAACCTAAAATAAAATGGTCCCTCTTTTGAACTACATTTTCTGTGGTTACAACACGAACATCCTTTGCCGTAGATTTGATGGCAAGCTTAGGTAGCTGAGACATAAGCCATACACATTACCAAACCACCCTCTATTTCCCACCAACATGTTACGAGATCACTGAACATGCGCAGCGAAACCTGGGAGGGATAAACCATGACGAATTACATCTCTATGTCCACACGATCAAAGGTGAAACGAAATACAAGCACACAACAGTAAATCATAGCTAAACACACGACTTTTCTACTTTTACCTCCCCCCTGCTAAAAGAGAAGCAGAAGTAGAAGAAGTACAAGAAAAAGGAAAAAAAAGACCACACTTTATCATATGCTGCCTCTATCCCAACTTTACAGGTTCGAGTTTGGACGAAGACTGCGATTTTACTGATTATCTCCTCTTTACGGATGCTAACGTGGTGGGTGAGGAGGCCCCCGTTACTGTGCTCTGTGGATCTCTTTTCCCATCGCCTGGCGTACGCAGTAAGTACTTCCCTTCCTATCACTACCATACTCCACCCCACCACACCACACCACACCACACCAGTCACCAAGCCAAGCCGAGCCGAGCCACGCTATAACACAGGGACGTTGCTATTTCCCTTAATCTCTTCTCTTTCTTCTTTTTGGGACGACGTGTTCTAATTCTCCGTGAAAAAGCGGCGGCCAAATTTATCCCTTAAGTCTGGCTGTAACTCACCGTCTGCCTGCTGGTTTGGGGAGGGTGGTGGTGGTGGTGGTGTTTCGTGAGGAAGCAAAGAGGAGGAGGAGGAGGAGGAGGTAAAGGAGGTAGTGCAATTAGCTTGATAGCAAACCTAATAATAGTATAACAAGACTAACTTGGAAGTAAAAATAAAAAAAACAAAAAACAAAATTATGATACTACTACTACTACTACTACTACTACTACTACTACTACTACTACTACTACTAATAATAATAATAATAATAATAATAATAATAACAACACCAATTAACAAAAGCAAAAGACAATAAGAGATGGACACACACACACACACACACACACACACACACACACACACACACACACACACACACACACACACACACACACACACAAATAACCAGATCACCTTCGCGTTTTACCTATCCTCAATGAATCACTATATAGCGCATCACCTGCACATGACCGAGAACCTTACCTGTAGGCCCGCTCATTACCTCACCCCCCTGAACCTAAGCACACACGCAGCTACATACTTTTATTACACGGATGTCCTGCGGAAAAATTAGTATACCACCGCCAAACTCACATTTATAATTTACCGTAAGATTTCACGGAGTTTGCACCACTACTTTCATAAACTAGGAGGGTGAGACACTGGCTGTGGGGAGGGAGGGAGGAAGGGAGAGGAAGAGGAGGGAGGAAGGGAAGGAGGGAGGGAGAGGAGGAAGGAGGTAAGGAATGAGAGGGTAGAATGTGCGTTGTGAGAGGCGCTTACTGACAATTAGATTTCTTGTTTAAAAATATGATAATAGGAAAAATGATTTGCTGTAACTCTCTCTCTCTCTCTCTCTCTCTCTAGTGCATGATTAATTTTCACCTGCATTCACTCGCAAAGGACAAATTAATTCTTACCAATAAGCTCACCCTTGCCAATGCTAAAACCCGCCATGCAAAAATGAAGCGCTAATCAAGATACAAAAACTATGAGGAGTGGCTGGAAATAACACGACTCGTAATGCTGGGGAGGAAAAGAAGCATTCCCGAGGGTTGAGGGTTCATGAGAGAGTGAATCTATGAATACATAAACAGAAAAAAAAGAAATGCTACCGGTGTTGTAAAAGGTCTATGCGATCTGAGCTGAAGTAATAGGGAAAGATAGAAAGAGATAATGTATGAACGCAAAATATTCTTTTCTCCCCACCCACCTCCTGATTTTGTCTTTAATATGTCCGGAACTTTCATAAATACATTCTCTCTCTCTCTCTACCCCTATATATATACATATGTTCCTTTTATCCCTTTTCCACCCCTCGTCAGTAATTACCTTCTGCCTTTTCTTTCTCCTTCTTTATTTTTTTCATCTCTTTCTTAGTTCATTTATATATTTTTCTCACATACTCACGTCTACTATTCCTTTCTCCTTTCCCTTCTCTCTCTCTCTCTCTCTCTCTCTCTCTCTCTCTCTCTCTCTCTCTCTCGTCTTTCTTTCTGTCTCTTTCAAGTACTTAAGTGTGAGCCGTAATTTACACAATAATTCAACGTCGTAATACTGAAATAGTCTAAGCATAAATATCTTTCCTGGGGTTTCTTTTCCTTCTTTTGCACCGAATCCGTCTCGCAATACACTGGGGCCTTTTGTTGAGCACGGGAACTGGTGGATGAAGGAGATGGGAGGAGACGAGGAGGAAATGGAGGAGGAAATACAGAAATGGAGAGGAGAGAGAAGAGAGAAATGATTGAGAAGAAAGATTTGAGAGGATGATCTTTTGTTTTTCCTCTTTCCTTCGAAGTAACGTTATTTGTTTATTCATTCTTATATTTGATATTGTAAGGTGATTACGTCTTGTTATTGGGGAGATGGGGCACAACTAAAGAGTATCTTGTCCTCATACTACTACTACTAAGGACAACAATGATTTCTCTCCTTCAGGCACGTCTTTCAAGGCTCGAGTGGTGGCTAATGACAAGGAGTATGAAGACAACGATATAGACAACCGAGGCTTTCATCTTCATTACGAGCAGCAGTTGTGTTAAGCTGCCCCAAGACACCTCATCAATGTCGACAGGCTTTCACCGCCCCCATCAGCCCCACCACTCCATCAGTACTCTCACTTGTCTCTAACAGCTTCCAGAAACTCGCCTACTGCTCTCATCACAGCCCGTCAATATCCACAGCAGTATATTCTCAAGTAGATTCACGTGTGTCTTCAGCCTCAATCTTTTTCTTCGATTCCTATGTTATGTCCTGCTCTGTTCCTCTGAGTCTCATCATTTACTCCAGATCACCTTCCTGTGCCTCCTATTCCCACTTCTCCCACTACAATACTTTGCAGGGTTGCCAGTCAAGTGATGGTAACGACTGTGGGTCATCATCTTCCTTTGTCATCTGCTAGTCTTATCACTTCTATAACTCTTCGTCTATCTTCCATAAACACTTAAGTGCCGCCAACTGATTATTCATACATCAATATATACCACTGTTTATTTTGCATCTTTTTACTTGATTTTTCTTTTCAATCTTGTTCTTATATATCCGCGTCTTTATGCTTTTTGGACACTTACACATCCCTCTGCATATCTCAGTCCTCCATCCTTTCCCTCCATCATGACCCATCTCCAGTCCTCTCTCCTCCCTATCCCTACAAACCCAACTCTCTACAACTCCCCACTGACGGGCAGCAGGTTAGAATGTCTTGCTTTTCCACACCACGCAGTAAAGCCCTACACATTCCTACATCCCCTTCATCTCTTTATTTCTCCCCCTCTCTCTCTATGACCAACCAACCAGTACCCTCACCACCACCACTCCCTCATCCTCAGTGCTCTTTCCCAACGCTCCTTCCTCCACGTCTCTCCGTTCACTTTTCGTCCCTCTGCATTCCCATCCTCCCTCCTTTCGTCCCTGCCTTCCCCCGTCTTATGTGAAGGAGACGAACTGAAGCGTTTCGAGGAGGAATTCTTAATACTAACCAGAAGTATGTTTAAGAAGTGGAATGAAAGAAAGTTAATGAATACGTGTGTCAATAAATGGAGAAGATACGAAGGTTTAAAATGTTTGTTTTATTTCACAAGAGAGAGAGAGAGAGAGAGAGAGAGAGAGAGAGAGAGAGAGAGAGAGAGAGAGAGAGAGAGAGAGAGA
>CM035199.1:5705062-5715776 GCA_020233015.1 Callinectes sapidus | reverse complement strand
TCCGGTGTTATTTGAGGCTCAGACATATTTAATACTTCATAATCGCCGCTATTTTTCCCCGCCAGTGAATTACAAGCCTTTCTGAGAGAGTGAAAGGCCCACGCAGAGTTTCCGTCACGAGAGAACACTGCCAGTCACGACCATGAAGGAGCAACAACACGCATTAAAGGATACAAGATCTAACAATACCCAAAAAAAGGTAAGAGTGAAGGCAGACGTGCAATATTTCACTCCAGGCTGGTCGAGTGGTATAGGTTTGGGTGAGGGAGTGGAGGAGCATCCAAACACATCTTATGGACACTCCCCTCACTGACCTCCTGCCACCTCGCTGCCTCAGGACTGCCAGCCGCTAATCACTGAGGAACGCGGCGGTGTTTAGAATGGAAGGATGTGATGATGAATACAAATAACACAATAATTAGACTAACAAAGCAAACAAGATTTCTTATAGTTCTGTATCTGAATAAATACAGACTTAACCAACTGAATGCATTAAATTTGGGCAGCGCCTCAGACTTCCTCTCATCACGGTAGGAAAAAGAAGGTTTTAGTGCGGCAGTGTGGCTCAGCAGTGGGCAGCGGCGGGGGTGCGAAGGAGCCACAACACACCTCATGTCTTCTTACACTGCAGCTGCCCACAACATTCACTCGCACCATTACACTCTATGGACACTGCTCTATCTATCTATCTATCTATGTATATGTATATCTATCTATCTATGTAAATGTATATCTATCTATCTATCTATTTTCTAGACTAGTTGTTTGATATTAATGCTTTTAGGTGGAAAGTCTATGTTTGGTGTTTTTTTAGGTATTACTTCAGCGTACTCATCATAATTTTTTGGACTACAGTTGTATTTTATCCGAGCACATCTCTACTTGCGTTCAGATTATTATGGAAATGTCCATTTTTTATGTAGCTGTGCTCAATAAACATATCTATCTATCTGTGTGTGTGTGTGTGTGTGTGTGTGTGTGTGTGTGTGTGTGTGCGTGCGTGAGTGGCACCTTGCAGCGTTAGTGGGTGCGGGTGTCGATAGCGTCATTGCTGTCACGGGTGCACTTGATGTTTATGCGCGGCACGCACAGTTCACGGGGCCAATGCCTGCACATAATTTGATGTCGATCACACGTACGACTATTTGTCAAGGCAATCGTTAGTTTGCATGATTGGATTTCACATTCTCGTGCTTGGAAGAAATACTTAATGTTTATGGAGTTTATGGGAGGACGCAAATACACATTATATTAGAAAGCCTTAAATTAGTGGCTTAGATATATAAAAAGCCCCTTAGTGACCACAATCTTCAATGAACGTAAGTACCAATAACAACACACATCATATGGAACATTATGCAGAGGCGCCATTACAGAATGTGTGTGTTGGCATGTGAGTGTTTATGTAAGAGGGGGAAGCAGACGAAGGGCAACAAAAACAATGGAAATAAAAAGTCCACTCATTTGCCAGTACCCTTAAAGATCAATAAAGTTACCTGAAAGTCAGGAAAAAATGTCTTGAAGCCTCCCTCTTAAATAACGTCAAGTCATGGGAGGTTGGAGATACAGAAGCAGGTACGGAGTTTCAGAGTTTACCAGAGAAAAAGATCAATGACTGAGAGAATTGGTTAACTTTTTCAAAAGAGAGTTGAACAGGATAGGGGTGAGAGGAAGAAGAAAGCCATGTACGGCGAGGCCACAGGAGGAGAGGAGGCATGCAGTTAGTAAGATCAATAGAGCAGTTAGCATGGAAATAGCGATAGAAGATAGCAAGATATACAACATTCCGGTAGAGAAAGAGAGAGGTTGAAGACAGTCAGTTAGAGGAGAGGAGTTGATGAAAAGTTTTTGATTCTATCCTATCTAGCAAGGCTTGTTTTAAGGCATGAAGCTAAAAGGAAACAGATAGGAAATATGAAAGGAAAAGTATCAAGTATAAACATGATGCATGGAATATAAAAGTTGAAATAAAAGTGTTCTTGAGAAGTACTGAAAAGTAGCACATGTGAAAATAGATATAAAATATGCAATATATGATTATACAGTGATAATGAAGATGAAGATGATGATGATGATGATGATGATGATGAGGAGGAGGAGGAGGAGGAGGAGGAGGAGGAGGAAGAGGAGGAGGATTAATGGGATAATTTGTGAGTGAATTCTTTGATATCAATGAGGTGTTGACATTATCAAGTGGATGACACTTTACCATTCCAGCATTGCTTTAGGAGCTCACCTTCGATCCCGCTTCTGTGGAGACGCCACCTTCCCCTCAGCAAGCGCCTCCTGCACCTGCAACATCTCGTGGTCTGGGAGTCTGCTTTCCCTGATGTCACTTCCGCCAACTAATGACAAAAGAACAGTTCTCTAAGTGTGTGTGTGTGTGTGTGTGTGTGTGTGTGTGTGTGTGTGTGTGTGTGTGTGTGTGTGTGTGTGTGTGGTGTGTAAGTATTGGTATGAAACAGTCAGTGAAGGCAGTGGTGAAGTATTTAGAAAGAATAACCAAACACTCTTTCAATGAATACGGGACAACTCGCCGAGACTACAGACAACTTGGACAATTATAATGATATTTTTTGAAGTTTTCTTGTGGTGGAAAATACTCTTCGTACTGATACTGTTATTGCAGGAATTTCCTTTAAAACTCATGTCAGGTAAGTCATCTTGTATGGTTATCTATGAGGTCAACAATGACTTGCCTGCTGACATGCCTTCCCATCCAGCACACCAGGAACACCAAGATGCTGCCTCGCCTCCCACACTACGGTGCCTCAGCCACGACTAACGCCTCGCCGGACACCACCTGCTAATGCCCCATCATGACACACAAACCAAAATTATTACGTACAAAGGAAAAATGAATATAGGTTGTTATACTTCACAAACAGTATTCATAATTAAAAGTAAGCAGAAATCCTGGAAAATTACATCATAAATTGAATCTCACAAAAAAAAAGTAAGATCAAAACCAGTCAAAATGATGAACATAAAACGTGTAGCATGTTATAAATAAGAAATAAAAACTAAACTGAGTTATATATATAAACTAATAATCACGCAGTCCACCTACATCAAGAAAGAAATTAGTATAAGGTGTGTATATTGCTAACCTTGATAAAAAGACATATATATGATGAACGAATATAGTAATAGATGAACAAATAAACCAAAATAGAATAAATAGCGATTGGTTGCGGAGAATATCAATGAGAAAGAGAAACGTGAATGGTTCCAGCCAGGGAGCACACACACACACACACACACTCCTGCAATGGATCCAAAGAGCACAGTAATACCTACACAGTGTCTCACCGCTCACCGCTCACAGGTCCAGTGTGTAGCCAGGCCGCCTCTCATTACACCAGCAGCAGGTACGGTAACACTGAAAAAGTATCCTCAAACTACGCCATTAATGACCTGATTCGTGTAATTACCAGTGACATCCCAGAATTAAAAATATCACTCATTTAATTAGGTATTCATTTTCAACTATGGAATTTGTATAATCTTATAAACACCGCCGTTATTATTATTATTATTATTATTATTATTATTATTATTACTATTATTATTATCATTACTACTACTCCTACTACTACTACTACTACTACTACTACTACTACTACTATTATCATCATTATTAACATTATTATCATTATTGTTGCTATCATTATTAATTTATTTTTTACTATTTCTATTATCATTATTAATATTTAAACAAAAGTTGAAATTTCTCTTTTATATGAAGCTTCATCGGCGTTGCATGTCCCCCAAACATTAGGGATATGGGGCCATTGGTTGGTTCCACGAGGTAAGCCTTTGTGTTGCAGCGTTCTCAATCTGCGGCTCACAAACGTAGAACACACATAAAATCACATAAATCATTAAACCGTCGGAATACACATGAAAAACAAAACAAAATAGACACGGAACAATTGAGCGTTTTGTGTTTGATTGAAGTGGTGTTTGTCTCTAAGAACGATATTCAGTTGGTGAGATAAATGTAAGAGAAAGATCAGCAAAATTCAATTGAAGTGTTTCGTAAATGCATCAAAACTTCTTCCTTTGGAGTTGCGCCAATTGTATCATATAGAGCTGCTCTCGTCACTACACTGGCTGGCTCCATTGTCTCCCTCAGCACCACTTGTACCATTGGATCCCTATGAAGCGAACAATTCTTTATACTTTTTCTGTTTAACTCTCTAAGGAAGATCACTTGTAATCTAGAGCTATTTCTCGTCTCGTCTCGTCTCTCTCTCTCTCTCTCATTCGGGAGTACTTTCTTTATTGCACAGCGTTGGTAGGGTGAATGTTATCTGGCCAGGCGGTACCGGATGTAGCGTAGATCATGTTCACCTGTAGCCATTTTTCATTCTGATTCACGTAGTACATCCTTTCACTTTGAAGGTTTCCGTGAGTCCACCACCACCACCGCCACTACTACTACTTCCAAGCCGAGCAGTGAAGTGACATGTACTAATCTGACTGCAAAGTTAAGATATGTGGTGGTGAATCTTATTTTCCCCCGCATTTTATATAGAGGTGTCATACTTTGGCATTTCTGTACTCGTGAGTCACCCATTACTTACTCTTAGCCATCCGTACAAACTCATACCAATAACTATAATACCAGGACTCCACATAGCGAGTTACCACAGAGGCCACCAGTTGTTACCAGACCACCAGCAGTTTACAAGTGAAAGGGTCAGCTGGTACTTATCCATTTTTCTTCCTCCCTTTTTTGCTTGACGTTTGTGGAATACATTAAGGGATTAATTTACCACTTCATCGCGTTCTTGCTTGCTTTTTTTTCGGGCATTCAGTGTGTGATGAACTGGTGGGAGAGAGAGAGAGAGAGAGAGAGAGAGAGAGAGAGAGAGAGAGAGAGAGAGAGAGAGAGAGAGAGAGAGAGAGAGAGAGAGAGAGAGAGAGAGAGAGAGAGAGAAAGTGTTGTGCTGCATCTACTTTACCCTCTACGTCGTTCCTCCACCTCCTCTACTGCCCTAATCCATAATTTATAAAGATGCTTCCTACGCTTTCTGTTTCTTTATGTTTAACAACAGCAACATTTCTTCCCCACAGCGTTTCTTTAAAGCGGCGCTATGTGATCCTGGTGTGGTTAGGGAATCAGTTAATCATTTAATCAATCAGTGAAATGATGAACGAATTACTTCATTACTCCACAAATCAGTCACACGATCCTGCATCTGTCTATTTTGCTATTTGTACACCGCTGCTATATACCTGTGCTGGGTTTACAATAATAAAGGTGTTGATGCATTAATAATATCCACTGCCACCACTGTGACGATGATAGAGAGAAGTAATAATGAAGGAAGAATAAAAGATGATTGAATGATGACTGATATAATCTTCCTTTCAAACATTGTAATAATTTTTCTGTTCAAATCAACACGAATAAACACACACACACACACACTGCTTGGCTTTCTCACAGACTTAATACTACCAGTGTTTTCTTAATTAAAATAATCCCTCCGTGCTGCTTTACTGGCAATAATTCTCTCCAAGTTGCAATAAATAACAAGAATAACAATGTGTGTTTTTTCTCTCTCTATCTCTTTGTTTTCGTGCTATCTCATTTCCTCAATTTCCTTTCTGCATTTACATTTGCGCACTCTTTTACTTATTGCATCTCTGTTATTGTCTTCTTTAATTCCTGCACGCCATTCGTTGATCAGCAATTTCACGTAGAACAATAATCTAATCTTTATTGACATCATTCCTCCATTTATTTTATGTAAGCCATTTCTCACGTCCTCAGTTCCACATCTCTCATCTTGCCTTTCCCCCCTCTCCTATTCATCAGTCTTCTTCAACATTTTTCTTGTTTTCTCCACCTTTTCCTCCTCATTCTGCTTCTATACTTATCTATTTTCTCTTCCTTTACAATATTCCAATACGTTCTCTGTGTTGTGTTATAATTATTTTCCCTCCCAAGGCGCCCTCTTTGTTGGTTTTATATGTTTTTTACTAATAGTTTTATGTTCTTTCCTCTTCCCATCATTGTAAGTTCACATGTTCTAAATCTGCCTGACCTCTTTTGACATTGAACCTCTTTGCTATACGTTTTCAACTCTGATATTTATCTATTCAACAACTTATATATATATATTTTTTTTTCAACATTCCTCTGGTTGGTGCTCTCTTTGCTTTCTGGTTTCTCTGATACTCCTACATCCTCTTATACAACCTCTTCTACTATGGCGAGTTATTTTTTATCATTTGGAGTTTTCTTTTACTATTTTTTTTTCTCAAATCACACACTTTAATTAATCAATAAATGCTATTAGTCCTTAATCCCCTTTGTTACACAACTCTTTGATAGATTAGAGGACATAGGTCATCTTAATCTTTACTCCTTGTTCTACCTCCATTTCTATATCAATTTTTTTGTTCTGTTTTACGTTTGGTCTTCATAGTTTATCAGGGCCAGGGCGGTGGTTCCTAACGAATGGGATCGGATCTGACTTTTGCGAGCTGATGTGCTGAAAGGATGCCATTCCTAAATTCCAGACTATGTGTAGGACCAGGACTCTCCATCTGTGTGGGAGGTGCGCACAGTCCCACAACACCACAGTGGCCCTCACTTCTCTAATTATCTTGTATCCTGGTATCTAAGGATCGATCACTTTTACCGAGTTAATCCTCTTCCTCCTGCATCTTTAATTCCATTGATCGTGTAGAATATCACTTGTAACACGCAATCTTTTGGAATTTCTCAAGTCATTGGCGAGTCGCTTGGTTACTTGGCGCTGTTCGAAGATTAAGACAAGTCCCTCGGAACATTAAACGATGATTGGTTTTCTAAGACAGTAGAATAAATAAAAAATTGTTTATTCAGTTGGTTATAATTCATTGCCTCAGAGTCTGCACTGTGTTTAATTTCACCACCACCACCACCACCATGCAGCCACAGTTGTGCACCTGCAAGTTTTAGCTGCTTTGAATATCCCATACTCGTGTGTGACCATCTTTCCGCCTCGGATTCATTTGGAACTTAAAATCCTCAGCTCTTTTGATTTGCTGACCTTCACAGCCCCGAGATGGCAGACACCTACCACTAAAATATTCTGACATTTGTGACGTTGTCGTTCGCAGCGTCCACACAGCCACTATGGGTTGCCGACACTTGGTCTAGACGTGGAAGTTTTATGACGCAACAGGTTCACCTCTACAAGTATTGGAAACTTTTGGTTACATAACCTCATGACTCTCGCCATCTCAACACAACTTTAGCAATATTCATGGTGACCATATCACGGGGCGACACCTTGATTTTTCTTTCACACTTTCCGTTTCATCCTCTCCATGATAACTAATGCAATGGATTTGTGCCGCTGAGCTTGCAATACATTCATATTTCATCAGCTGACTCCCTAACGATACAAAGACACGACTAGGCAGGTTTTAGACGGCGGTCTGTGAAACCTTCTCAGCTATAGAATCTGCTCCCTCCTGACCATTATATATATATATATATATATATATATATATATATATAATATATATAATAGATATATTCTATTTATATTATATATATATATTAAATATTATATATATATTATATCTATATATATAAATATGATAGATATATATATATATATATATCACTTTTGATTTGGCCACCTCGCATGTTGCTGACCCGCAGTGTGTGTGTGTGTGTGTGTGTGTGTGTGTGTGTGTGTGTGTGTGTGTGTGTGTGTGTGTGTGTGTGTGTGTGTGTGTAGTTTTTGATCTCGTGACCTGCAAGGCCAAGGTGTGGGGCGTCTTTGCTTGTGGGCGACTGGCACTTGATTTTTTCCAGTGTCGGCATTTCAGAGGCCACAGGTCCCCGAGTGTTGTATGGAGGAAGGGTGAGTGAGGGTGGTAAGGATTTGGTGTGTTGCACGCCCTCGCTAGCCTTGGGTTGGGTGCCTCGGTGCCTCATAAAGCTGCAGGACCCGTCACGCTGAGTTGGCTGCCGCTAGGAGGAGCCTCGTAGCCCACCTCCACGGCCCGCCCACTGGAGAGCCTCGCCCGCACCGCCACCTCCTGCCTCAGCCAAGTGTGAAATGTGACGCTTCGGGCAATATTGACGTCGTGTTGTCGGCATTTCTCATAGTTCCAGCCTGTCATGGCGCCGCCCGCACGGGAGAGGATAAACGAACGATCTCTGTGATTTACCAGTGAGTTCAGGAGAGCAGGCAAGGAGGCTGGCGAGTGTGGAAGTGATGGCCTTATTATCCTGCAGTGTAGCCTGGCGAAGGCGAACTGAAGGAGGCGTCGAGGGTGTTCTCATTACCGAGTGTTGCCATCGTGTTCACCTCACGTGCACGCATAATTGATGGCCTGAATTTGCTGCAGTGTTACAAGAAGTAATTAATGGCGATGACTCAATTAACACACTTTTAACGCTAGTATTTTTTTTACACCCTGTCTTTTCTGCGCGCTAATAAATTAAATTGCAATTCCACGCCAGTAATTTATCAGTTGCGCATAAAATATAAATAATCTAAAGGCCAAACGCATATCATCAATGTTAATGCTACCACCATCACGACCATAACCACCACCACCACCACAACCACTACTACTACTACTACTACTACTACCCTTACTAAACTACAACTACGACAGGAGGAAGTGAAATGAGATACAAGGTTATGCCAACTATTTTTTTATTAGTATTGTTAGTATCATCGTCAAATAAGGGAAAAGAGAAGCTGAAGGAAAGAAGGAGGAACGCCACGGACAGATGACCAAAGCAGCAACGTGTGGAGCTGACCGTCTGCAGGAGGAGGAGGAGGAGACCACGAGGCATTAGTGTGTGGTGGAGGGACATGTGCTATGATGGAAGGACATGTGGTGAGGTGATTTGACAGGTGTGTGGTGGTGAGACATTAGTGTATGATGGTGGGAGAGATGTACGTATGTGGTGGGATATAATATGCTATGACGGGACATGTGTGTGGTGGTGGTGGGACGTGTGCTGTGATGGGACAGTATGTTGTGGTGGATTTATAAATGACCGTTTTACTTTATTTTCTTCGCTACTCGCTTTCCTTTTTACATGTGAGCTGTTGTCAATAAATCTATCTATCTATATCTCTATCTGTGGTGCTGGGACTGGTGTGGTGGTGGTGGGATATATGCTGTGACGGGACATGTTGTGGTATTGGGACGTGTGTGTGGTGGTGGTGGTGGTGGTGGGACACGTATGTTGTGAATACAGGTGTGGTGTGAGAGGGGTGTTGTGGTGACAGCAGTTGTGATGAGGTGTGTGGTGGGAACAGGTTTGTAGAGCGAGTGTGTTGTGGTGATAAGTATGCTGTGGTGAAAATTTTGTTGTGGTGAAAGGTTTGTTGTGGTAGAGAGGTATATTATGGAGGCAGGTAAGTTAGTAAAACACACATAACACACCATGCGATTATACATACATACATATATAAACACACATTAATACTAACACTGCATCATCCATACACATAAAATATACATAATCATTGTCATACTAATTAGCAATATTGTCATCATCATTACCATTACCATCATTATCATTGCCATTCGATGCCTTAACTCACACTCACACACACACACACACACACACACACACACACACACACCAAGGAGTAGAAAATCAAACTAATTACTGGTACACACTCATCTGCTTAACCCGAGTTCTGACAGAGAGAGAGAGAGAGAGAGAGAGAGAGAGAGAGAGAGAGAGAGAGAGAGAGAGAGAGAGAGAGAGAGAGAGAGAGAGAGAGTCTAATATAACAAAACAAGTCCCTTCAGTCCAGCTACAGGAAGAGGCAGTGACGGAGATGGCGGAAGAAGGGGCGGTAATAGTACTGACGGCGGCGGCGGCGGCGGTGGCAGTGGTGATTAAAAGGCACAGAGGTAGGTCAGGTGAGGTCAAAAGGCCGTGATCTCTTTTCACCTTTAAGAGAGAGAGAGAGAGAGAGAGAGAGAGAGAGAGAGAGACTACTATCACAGAAGCCATCAGGTCACAACGCAACCTTGTCATATTTCCCAGGTGCAGTACAGATATTACAGGTGACATCACTACCTATTGATTAGCTCCGCGGGGCATGAAGGAGGAGGAGGAGGAGGAGGAGGAGGAGGAGGAGGAGGAGGAGGAGAATAAAGTTTTGTTGTGAGTTGATAGATCATGGCGGTGAAGGGAGGGAGAGGGGAAGAGTAGGGGTGAGGGAGGGAAGGGAAGGGAAGGGAAGGGAAGGGAAGGCAAGGGAAGGGGAGAGGGGAGGGGAGGTGACATGAGGGTCTTGGGGGAGGGGAGGGGAAGCTCAGTGCGTGGTTAGTGATTATTCTCAGAAACTCAGCCTTGTATACCGTGTGGCGCGTGGCAAGACAACGACGTACGTGGCGGGCAAAGAACAACTCCCTGCCAACTACGTACGTACACTTGAATAAAATCACGTACGTACTTTCGCTAACCCCTTCCTTCTTACCCCACAAAACACACACGCACACGCACACGCACACGCACACGCACACACACACACACACACACATTAAAGAAAGGACCACGAATCCGCAAATAAAAAATTCTCAAAAATCTTCCCATTAACACTAAATTCAAAGACTGCCTGAAAAAAAAAATGAACAGAAAACCTAAATTACTTGTGGGCATCATTACCCTCACTTAAGTATCGTTATGGTGAGGGCTGAGAGAGGGGAGAGAGAGAGG
>CM035199.1:5666874-5674374 GCA_020233015.1 Callinectes sapidus | reverse complement strand
TCGTCTCGATCAGTATTTCGTCCCTACATCATTTTTTGTTATATAAGACAGCACCGGCCAAAGGCAACAAAACAATACTGAATAGAAGACCCACTGGTGAGCTGATCCCTAAAGACATGTCAAGAGCATCATTGAAAATTTAAAGACAATTGTGTTGAAACCTCCTTGAAAAAGTTGAGGTCCCAGGAAGGTGAAAATACAGAAGCAGGCAGGGAGTTGCAGAGTTCAGCAGAGAAAGGGATGAAAACTGTGAATACTGGTTAACTTTAGGATTAGAGAGGTGGACGGAATAGGGTTGAGAGAAAGAAGAAAGTCTTGTGCAACGGGTCGCGGAGAGGGGGAAGGCAGGCAGCTCGCAGGATCAACAGAACAGTTGGCATGAAAACAACAGCAGAAAATACCAAGAGATGCAACAATGGGCCGATGAGAGAGAGAGGCTGAAGACAGTCGGCTAGGAAAGAAAAAAAGAAGAATAAAACATTCCACCCTGTCTTATTAAAGACAGAGCATGTGATAATGCTCCTGTGCAAAGTTAGCGGCTTTTGGGGGGAGGTGGGACAGACTCAGACGGATATGACTCAGAACACTTGATATCATAGGTGTGAAATTTCCAGTTTAGATTATAAGCAAAGGACAAACTGAGGATATCAAGAGTATAAGAGAGGGACAGTTGAGCATCAATGAAAAAGAGATAGTTGTATGGAAGGTTGTGTCGCGTTGATAGATGAAAAAATTGAGCTTTAAAGATATTCAGCAATACTAAGTTTGCACTGCCGGAATCAGAAATCTTAAATACGTCAGAAGTCATGTTGTATTCCGTGGCTTCCCTGGTGGTCTGTTTACTTCCTGAAGGGTTGGTCGTCAACACAAAGACGTGATACCGCATTCTATCAAAAGCTTTTAATTTGTCAAGGGCAACAGAAAAAGTTTGATCAAAATCCCCAAATATGCATTATCCAACCCTCGGTCTGCCCACACTAATTCCTTGCTGAAACACAAAATGACTAGAATTACACGCCATCATAGCTCTTCACACTGATACCTTTGTTAACAAGGTATTATATTCACAACAAATAGAAGATGGATTTCATTTCATGTCTATTAACACTAATACTCGCAGACCACACCATCTGAAACTCCCGCTGCGTACAACAACAACAACAACAACTACGTCAGAACCACAACACCCAAACAATGGAGCCAGTAACTAGAAAAATTGTAAAATATCAGACCACCTCATATCTTCAAGAATAAGTTAAAACTAGGGGTCCTTAACAAATATTAACAGAAATGTTGATTTATTATCAAATATTTTTATTACCATTATTATTATTATTATTATTATTATTATTATTATTATTAGCGTGAGCAATGTATATCTTCGCAAGTATATGTAGGCAATATATATATATATATATATATATATATATATATATATATATATATATATATATATATATATATATATATATATATATATATATATGATCTTATTGTCAAAGATAAGCTTTTAGCTCATCATACCGAGGCAATCTACTACATTTTGTAATATATCGGACTCTGTAATGTATGTTAGGCCTAATAAATGTATCAGTATGTATCTCTCTCTCTCTCTCTCTGTCTGTCTGTTTGTCTGCAGAAGATAAGATGGTTCTACCCGCCACCATCACTACAACAACTACTACTACTACTAGTAGTCATGTGTGCGTGTGTCTGTCTATCTGTCTGCCTGTCCGCCTGTCTGTCTGCCTGTCTGCATGTCTGTCTGTCTGTCTGTTTGTCTGTCTCTCTGTCTGTCTGTCTGGTGTTCCTTATTTGATTGGTATTACTGCTGCATCTGCCTCACAGTTTACTTCAACGCCTGTGTTTATTTGGAAGTATAATATATATATCTTTAAACATCCAGTAAAATATTGAGTTTCCAATGTGATGTGATGTGATGTGATGTGATGTGTGTGTGTGTGTGTGTGTGTGTGTGTGTGTGTGTGTGTGTGTGTGTGTGTGTGTGTGTGTGTGTGTGTGTGGTCATTTATCATAGGAGACTGAAGGCAGACACGTGGGTTAAGGGGAAGTAGGGGAAGCCGGGGGGAGGGGGGGGCAGTGGTGGTGATAATGGTAGTGGTGGTAATGGTAGGTGGTGATAGTAGTAGTAGTAGTAGTAGTAGTAGTAGTAGTAGTAGTAGTAGTAGTAGTAGTAGTGGTGGTGGTGGTGGTGGTGGTGGTGGTGGTGGTGGTGGTGGTGGTGGTGGTGGTGGTGGTGGTGGTGGTGGTAATGATGATGTTAGTGACTACTGTGTTAAAGGAATAGTGGCAGTGGCGGTGGCGGTGGTGGCGGTGGCGGTGGTGGTGGTGGCGGTGGTGGTGGTGGTGAGTGGCTCCGTCTGATTCAGCTTCATTAGGCGGAAGAACCGGAAAGTGACGTCAGCAGGAACCCGGACCGAGAGTCGTCACCCCGTGAGGTCGAGGCGGAGAGGCTGTGATGGGGGAGGGGGGAGGAGGGATAAGTGGCTGTGTGAGAGGGAGGAGGGGGGGAGGGAAGGAGTGGGGGGAGGTGGAGAGGCGTGGAGGCAGGGAAGTGGCCCAATCCTCCTCCAGAGAAAGGCGAGGCAGAGCTGGAAACTCCTTTAAGGTGGTGTTCCTTGCCTGCCTCAGTCGGTGTCTGCTGCCGCCTGCAGGAGCTTCCGTTTGGGGAAGAAATCAGCAAACCTCTCCAGCAGCCTCGAGGGGAGACTCTTCGTGGTGTTCCTCATCTTCTTTATCAGCCGCAGCAATTTCCTCGATGTTGTCCCGGCGAGTCCCGCAGTGAGGCAGTGAATGAGCCCCCCCCCAGCCCCCCAGCCCCCCAGCCCCCAGGGACCCTGCCACCCACTTCGCCTCTAAAGTCAACAGCCTCTCGCACAGTTTTGGAAAGTTTGGAGACCTCTCAAAGTCCTTCACACATTCCTCCAATATTTTTTTTTACGAGTGGATCATTGCGGAAAACTTCGCGTCCCTGGAGCACTTAACACCGCCCCGTCCTGGCACTGCCATACCGGCACGGCACTTGCAGGGCCATGCTGCCTTGTCCGGCCCATCTTGCAGACACAGGAGTGAATACTTCATCAGTAGACCGGCAATCTCTTCCCCGCCACCCCCTCCTTCCCACCCACACCCCACTCTATGCCTACACTGGCAGTGGTGGTGGGGGAGACGTCTTTGTCCTCTACAGACAGTCCCCAGAGGCTGAGCATCAAACTCTTCACCTGAAATACTACATTCACACTCTGCCCTCAGCGCTGCTTCAGGTTGTCGTCTCCAGCACAGAAAGGGCCACGTGGCGCGGCCCCGACACGTCAGGAGGCAGCGGCATTCATCGACCTTCCTACATCGCTTTTAAATCATGAAGCGCTGAGTGCCTCGTCGATGCCTCAGGGACAAAGCACTCCAGGAAAGGTTGTCTCCTGTGAAATCACTGGTCACAAATCCACGCCGTGCCACGCCTCGACCTTCATTATCACAACCACCATCACCACCATCACAACCACCACCACCACCACCACCACCATCTTGTTCATTATGATGGTTGTCATCAGGTCACTTTTGTTTCTATTTCTTCTAAAGGAATTTAATTATATTTTTTTCTTCCAGTTTGAAGTGGAGTTCATTTAATTATGAAAATATCAATCACAGCTTCCAAGAGAAACCTTTGATGGGATGTTGACCTTGACCTTGACCTGGCGACGTGACACACACACACACGCACACACGCACAGATACACACACACACACACACACACTCTCTCTCTCTGTCTGTCTGTCTCACCTCGGCTCGGTAGACAGTGGAGGAGCCCGGCACGGCGAGGGGCGGCCGCTGACAGGTGAGGCTGAGGGAGGAGGCGGTGATGTTGGCCAGGCCGCAGGAGGACAGCGGCAGCGGCATCTCTGTCAGGGGGGAGAGGTGGAAGCATTGGTATTGGTGGTGGTGGTGGTGGTGGTGGTGGTGGTGGTGGTGGTGGTGGTGGTGGCTCTCATGACTAACACCGCTAACACTATCGACTAAACAGAGAGACAAAGATGGGATGGGAAGAGAAGAAGAATACGAACCCATGACTTGAAATAGAGTAGAAGAGGAATAAACAAAACGTACAAAAAAGTCCCAGCAAATATAAAAAGGAAGATAGAAATAGTGGAGGGACAAGTATCAGGCAAGACAAAAACCTGGTAGGAAAAGAGAAAAGAGAAGAAAAAGGAAAGAAAATAACCAGAAAAAGAAAAAAAGAGCACACACGACAGGAAACACGAACAAGCAAAGTGAGAAGAGTGAATTATGACTCGAGTGACAGAGAAAGAAGCTGACATGGAGGTTAGTTAATAAGAAGTGAAAGAAGACGAACAAGAAGAAGAAGAAGAAGAAGAAAAGAACTGGAAAAAAGCGAGGAATCAGCTGTCATCGGTGTGTCGCTGGGAGAGACTGTGGACTGTAAGAAGCAGCATCAGACCTTCCTTTCGACTCCTCAAATCAAGTTATCTCGCATTCTCTTCTCATTAAATTCCCTTCCTTTCGTCACACTTTCCCGCCAAGTCTCTCCTTCCTGCCCCACTCCACTGCGTCTCCAGCCACCCACCCAGCCAGCCAGCCAGCCAGCCAGCCAACTGTCCCGAGGGGTGGAGGTGGAAACAGGAGCTCACAATCCACTCTCTTCCCGTCCACTAAGCTGTGTATTGTGGCGTCACCGTGAGGAGAAAGGCATCGCAGCGAGGGAAAACTTCGACACTCAAATAACTATGTTCATCTTCGCTTCAGTGCACGTTGAGACTCTGAAGAATGCAGTGTAAAGTGTGTTATGGCCGTGAAGTGGAGATCTGCCTTTGTAGTCATTGATATATATGTGTGGAGGTTTGACTTGACTTACAACACGGCAACGGTGACAGCATTTCTTTATCTTTCCATGGGTTCTGGAGAAGACTAACCGACACATAGAGTGAAGGAAAGACATTTCTCACACACATTATTTTTATCCGTATCATCCGCGACGTAGTTCCTGGAAAGACACGCCTCGTCTGCAACACGACACCCACTCTCCTCACCACTGTCTTATTCAACGCACCGGGACCACTATCTTGCCCAACCTGACCTCAAAAACTCCTCTACTAACTACCTAATTCCACACAACAACATGAATAAAACTAACACAAGAAAACATAGAAACCCAAGAAACATCCAGTCACCTAAAGATAGTAATGAGTGGACGAGGAGGTGACAAGAAGGGAAAGAAAGAGTTTGTGAGTTAGAGACAACATTTCTCGATCACAGAGGAGACTAAACCATGAGGGCCTTGATGTACGTGGGCGTGGAGAGTGGGCAGGGCGCATCGAGGCTTGAAATGCAGGGACGGGGGAGAAGGGGAATTGTATGGAGGGGCAGAGCAAGTTGGAAATTGAACTGGTGTGGAGTGGAATGATCGTATAGGGGTCAAGTGTAACGGGGCGTAAGGAGGCGTTTGAGGGCTCGGAAGGCTGGACAAGGGGCCGGCCTGGTGGAGCACGGGGAAAGTTGGTTTGGAAGTGATGGGCGAGGCAGACAGGAATCTTTCTGTGAGGGAAGGGAGGGAGGGAGCGAGTGAATGAAAGAAAGACGATGTTTAATTCTTCACCTGTTCCGAGCGTGACTGTAACGTAAAGACTAACCCTTATTCACGAAACTACTTACGTGTGTGTGTGTGTGTGTGTGAGGGTGATTGTAAGCCTAATACCGTAGAGAGAGAGAGAGAGAGAGAGAGAGAGAGAGAGAGAGAGAGAGAGAGAGAGAGAGAGAGAGAGAGAGAGAGAGAGAGAGAGAGAGAGAGAGATAATGATGATTAATTGTTTAAGAGTGAATAGTTTCGACGCAGCACTAAACCCATATGACACATGAAAAATAAGCAACAGAACCCCAAATTACCTTTAACACACAAATAACATGAAGAAAGATGCAATGAAACGACTCGGAAGAAAAGGAAATTGAAGAACATATGGAAGTAATAAAGGAAGGAAGAGATGAAGGGTGGGAAGCTTAATCTGCAGGTCGAAAAGGAAGGAAATATAGAAAAGAAGTGAAGAAATGAAATAAGAACGAATGTAACAGAGGAAGGGAAACGAAAATGAAAGAAAAAGCAGAGAAACATGAAAGGAAAACATGGAGAATAAGGATAAACAACAAAAAATAACTGAGGAAGTATGTAAGTGTGAGAGACAGATAAAACAACAACAGTGTGACAATAATAAAAGGAAAAAAAAGTGAAGGAAATAACGTGTCTGAGGAAGAAAAGAACGGAAATTCTAAAAAGGTAAACCATTTTAAAATCCTTGCAGCATGTCAGCACTATCTAATCTCTCTCTCTCTCTCTCTCTCTCTCTCTCTCTATTTACTCTTGCCTTCCATCTTGCTGCTAATTACTGGTGGAATGGACCTACTCATTGGCCTCGTTTCCTCCACACTCAGACTTTAGCTTTCTCTCTCTCTCTCTCTCTCTCTCTCTCTCTCTCTCTCTCTCTCTCTCTCTCTCTCTCTCTCTCTCTCTCTCTCTCTCTCTCACCAGCCACTTTGATGGAGAAGCCACAGGCGCGCTGCTGCCGGCCCATCTCGTTCACGGCCCAGCAGGAGAGTAGCCTGTCCTCGTACGTCTCAATGGGCGCCACGGATAGCTGGGTCGACACTCGCTCCGTCGTCTCCTCCACCGGCTGGGTCTTGATGACGTCGTTGCTGCTGTTCCACTGCCAATGTACGGCCTTCGCTGGCGGGTGTGACGTCACGGTGCACGTCACGTTGATTGGCTTGTCGTAGATGAAGTAGGTAGTAGGCGTGGTCAGGCACTGGGGACGATCTGGGATTGGTTGGTTCAAAGGGCGAGAGGGGAAGTGGAAAAGCGGTGTTAATTTGAGAGTACTGTAAGGTTATTTTGAGATTGAAAAGCCATGGCGTGGTTAGAACAAGGGAACTAACTATATGCAGGGATACGTCAGACAACAACGTGACTGAAAACCATATCGAAAATTACCAAAAAAATAAGCAAATAAATAGAAAAAGAGAGAGAACAAAAACACAGACAACTTATCAATATGAAGAAATACATACGGAAAAAGCAAAACAACAGGAACAACAACGCTGACATGATAAAAACAAGGAAAGTAAAGGAAGAAATGAAAAAAAAGAACAAACAGATAAGAGCAGCGAGTCTGATGAGTGAGGAATCACGACTAACTGAACTCACGGAAACAGGAATACAAAGGAGGGACACGATAAAGAAATATTGACGTAGACAAGAGAGAAGCGGCGCGCGAGAGAAATATACGACCAATACAGAGAAAAAAAAAACTTATACATAAAAATGGGGAAGTGAGTGGCGTATGTAGATAAAGAAGGCGACAAAAATAACCACGTCAAGATAATGATGGGCACAAAGGAGAGTAATAGACGAACCTCAAATATGAAGGAGGAAAAAAGACAAAAAAAAAAAAAAAAAGAAAGATAAAAAGCATGAA
>CM035199.1:5643389-5661274 GCA_020233015.1 Callinectes sapidus | reverse complement strand
GAGAGAGAGAGAGAGAGAGAGAGAGAGAGAGAGATTAGTATGCCTGATGTACTTATGTGTCTGTCTATAGTCACAGGTTGTCATAATCGTCAGTAAAGAAGACCTGATATTGAAAGATTTGTTATTAATTTGTTTTCACAGACCTTGATTGAAGTGAGTAGTGAATACAAATAACAACGTTCATATTAATTACATTTTCTCTTTTACAATCATGGATATACACATTCTGCATTTCCTGCCAAGCAATATTCCATAATGAAATCTCTATTTGACACTGCGCTTCCAGCTACACTTCCATGATGGTACAAACATTTCTAAGTCTTCTGCTGTGTTACGCAAAGTGCGGCCATTCAGTTAGAGGGCATTAATACAATGTGCGGCTGTGGCCTTGAGTGACACACTGTTTTTTTTTCTTTTCTTTTTTTGATGGAGGGAGGAAGCAACTGGGATTGTTCTCTATCTTCACTTTCATTTTCATTAGCATATTGTTCACGACACTACAAACAAGTCCTCCGAGGCAGGCAGCACAACTTACTCGTACTTCAAATGTAACGCGTATGTTTTGACTTGTTCATGATAATTATTCCTAAAACTACAAGCAAGACATCTTCTTTTTCTCGTAGCGAGTCATTATTGTGTTATCAATGCTCAAGGTTTTATTGCAAAGAAGTGTCCAGCGACAATCCTTGAAATGATCCCAAGAATTACAATACTTTTGATATTTGTTTGACGTTTGGCTGACGAGGCGGCGTTTCCCCATCAGTTCCTGTGGCTTTTGGTTCCCTGGTATAACTCATGCCAGCTTGAACAACACAGAGGGCCTCAGAGTCTACTTCTTTAGTGACATACTCGTATGCTCTTCCTGTGTGAATATTCATGATGAACGCAAAGTGCACGCAGCGGCCATTCATTCCATTGCCGCAAAACTACTCTGTGAGGTGGCCACGCGTCAGGGTCTCTCTCACCAGACGGGTTTCAGTCTCATTCTTTCTTGGATGATATACAGTATAGTCCAGGGCAGACTGAGGGACGCAGGGTGTTGGCATTCTTTTTAATGGTTTGGTCTGATTTGCTCCATCGCGGACATGTTGCAACATTCGGAGTATTAAGAGTTATCTTGGAAGGTGAACTGAGACATCTCTTGTGAAGCGACAGTCATTCTAAGAAGTAAACTCGGGTATAGCCAGTGGAGCGTAATTTCTGCGGGATGCAATTTGTTTGGAAAGCCTTTGTGAAGATGAAGACATTCCTACACTGGCAGATCCCAAGTTCCTGTACAGCAGCAAGTTTGTCTTCAAAGTCACGAATTTTATTCATGATTTTGTCCGATGATGACTCTAAAGCTGAGAAAAATAGCCAAACAATGGGAAGCAGCAGAGATGGAAAGCTGCTGCCAACAACTAGTTATAGATCGTCAGACTAACCCACACACCAAGCTACATGCGACAAGCTCCAGCTATCTACGAGCTACGACCCTCGAGCTCCAGCCATTGTCCTGTAAAGAGATCATCTGTGGCAGTTCAGTCTGCCACCGCTGGTGTCCAGTGGCTCTGCCGTGACTCAACTGCGATGGACTTGGCAGATGTCACGCACTGTCCACTGGTGGCCTGGGACGATGACCGCCACAGACGTGAAATATGTTAACGTGAACTACAGTCATCCACATACCGAGAAATGAGGAGGAGGAGGAGGAGGAGGAGGAGGAGGAGGAGGAAGTGAACTGTTGAAATAAAAGAGGAAGACGCAGTAACAACAGGGATATCATGGCTGAGAAAGAGCACATCGTAAATCAAAGTATTGAATTGATATACCAAGAGGGGGGTTGGGGGGTGGGGAGGAGAATTGATGACTGAGAAAAGGAAGTATAAGAGAGAAAAATAAGAAAGAAAACACAACAGACATGTGAGCAAAGCGACAGTGCGAGGCATGTGTCGCACCACGCAGCGTGCCTGGCCTGCCTCCCTCCCCGCCACCCACAGACCACAGTGCGGACCGGCAAGAACCAGTGCCTCGGACTGCAATCACGGCAAGCACGTTCACTTACACCGCTAAAAACCTAAACCTGCTTTCAGTACTTAGCACACACACACACACACACACACACACACACTTTATCAATTATTTTGTTAAAAGATGATTTTCAGCAACATGAACAAGAAAGTAACAATATGAAAGAATTAACCGTTCTGAAAATTTCTGGAAACAGCAGATATGTAATATTTACATATTTTGTAACGATGCTCAGTAATGAATTAACATTACACAACAATTAGCTGCATTATTGTTTGAGTAGCATCATGGAGTGCAGGTACGTAGATAAATGAGTGTGGACATTCACGGTTGGAGTTTGCATGAGGACAACACTCCGAGTCCCACACCGCGCAGCCTTCCATGGACAGCTCATTCCCACTGATTAAAACACATCATCACCAACACCAAACCATTAAACAGTTTGTAATAATTCCATTATCTAAAATATTTTGACATTAACTATTTTTTATTTACTTTTGTTATTAGGAAGCCAAAATTATAAAAATATATGAAACATTCTTTTGAATTTGGCCGAGACACAGACAGTTCTGCTGTTAACATTCTAAGACACCAAGAATTCTTCTAGACAGAGGCCTCAGCCACCAGCGGCGGTGCCTCGAAAGGACATGGGTTGTGTTGCACCTCGAAACTCGCGCGCGCGCGCGCACACACACACACACACACACACACACACACACGGGCGCGCGCGCGAGCAAGACAATTCAAGTAAATAAGACCAAATAGAATGATATAAGAGGTATCACTTGGAAAATTATATTCAGTAGAAATAAAACAAAAGAAAAAAACTCTGATATAAAAATGAACTAAAAAACAAATTTCATACGAGTAGGAAAAATGCAGTGAGCAAAATTATAATTAAGTTTTTTTCCCTTTATAATTGATTCAACTCTCTCTCTCCCTTGCTGTCTCTCCCCCGGCAGAGCTGAAGGGAGGAGTAGGTTGGCCAGTGCACTATTGCCACAAAAACAAATAACACCAAAATACTAAAACAAAAAACAACAACAAAAGGAAGGCCACGCACTGAAGAAGAAAAAATAAAGGGAACGGGGAAAGAAATAGGAAAAAAAATGAGTTGCGAGCCATGTAGCTGTTCTCTCTCTCTCTCTCTCTCTCTCTCTCTCTCTCTCTCTCTCTCTCTCTCTCTCTCTCTCTCTCTCTCTCGAGTCTGGGTAATTAAATAATGCAGACCAGTTTTTTTGATGAAAGACTAATGTGCCTTGTGCATGAAGATGAAAATAATGATGGTAACAATGATAATGATTACTGCAACTACTACCACCACTAACATTGCTGCTGCTGCTGCTGCTGCCGCTGCTACTGCTACTACTATTATGGCTGTTTCTGCTGCTGATGGTGCTGTTAGTAGTAGTAGTAGTAGTAGTAGTAGTATCGTATCGTTACTGCTTATGCGCATTATATCTATCAATGTTATTATTATTATTATTATTATTATTATTATTATTATTATTATTATTATTATTATTATTATTATTATTATTATTATCATTATCATAATTATCATCATTATCCTTTTCATTGTTACAACCAGCCTTACCCTCTCTACCACCACCACCACCACCACCACCACCACCAGGACACCCACCAGCCCTGCAGTGTCACCGTCATGGCTGCCCCGGTGGCCACACTTCCCCGTCAGGCTGTGAGAACACTGGCCCGGATATTCCCTCGTGTCCGTAAAGAGGCCGCTGAGTGGAAGGGGTGGTGGGATCCCTCTCCTTTATATTCTTATTGCCGTAATGATATAATTCGTTGCGTAAATGTACACGCTTTGCCCCAACCGACCATCGCCTTTAACATAGATATCCGTCTGAGCTGGATGAGTCAGTGGTGGTGGTGGTGGTTGTGGTAGTATTTCAGAAAACACCATTGCCATTATGAATTATCTCTTTATTGCTACCACTTATTGCTTCATTAAGAGTGTCCGTGGCTTGAATAGTATCTTGAAACCCTCCCTCTCGAAGTATTTCAAGTTAAAGACTGCAGGAAATACCGAGGCAGGCAAGAAGTTCCAAAGTTTGCATTGAAAGGACTGAAAAATTCACAAAACTGTCTAATTCTTTCATTACGCCAGACAGAATAGTGATGGAGGGAAAGTGAAAAGTCTTGTGATGGGAAGCTGCGGAAATCACACGGTTAGCGGGATCAGGAGAGCAGTTAGAGTGAACGTAGTGATGAGAAGAAGAACGAGAGGCGCAAGAAATGATGCTGTTGATGCTAAAATAATAACAATAACTATAACAACGATGATAATAACAGTAATAATAATGATAATAACAATAACAATGATAATAACAATAATAACAATAACAATAGGGCTCCTAATACAACAGTCATTACTTTCATCCTTAAAAGAACACCACTCCTCCCGGCCCTTAACCACCCACCCACCGACCCACCCCACATGAACGATAATTAGGAATGAGAACAGAAGCAGCAACACGCACAGGAAATTATTAAAACCGAAACAGAGAGAGAGAAAAAAAAAAAAAAAGAACAAAGAAAGAAAATAAAACAAAAATTCACTTCCGTATGATAGAAAAAAGAACCGGAGATAGAGAAAAAAAAGAAAAAGAAACGAGAAAAAGAAGGCAAAAGAATAAAATATAAATAAAGGAAAGAAAAAATGTGAGAAAATATATATACAAAGAAACAAAAGAACAAACCACAAAAGAGAGGAAAAAAAAACGATAACTGTAAAAATAAATTGCGTAAGAGAGAGAGAGAGAGAGAGAGAGAGAGAGAGAGAGAGAGAGAGAGAGAGAGAGAGAGAGAGAGAGAGAGAGAGAGAGAGAGTTGAAAATAAAAGTGACATAGAGGAAAAAAAAAACAAGAAAAAAAGATACACAAGTAAAGGAATGGAGAGGGAACATTGCAAAGGAACACTAAAAAAAAATAAAGAGGAGGAGGAGGAGGAGGAGGAGGAGGAGGAGGAGGAGTAAAAAGGGAAAAAAGATACGAAAGAGAGGATGAAAATAAAGAAATACATATGCAAAAAGGAAAAAAAGAAACGCGACGTGAAGAGAGAGAGAGAGAGAGAGAGAGAGAGAGAGAGAGAGAGAGAGAGAGAGAGAGAGAGAGAGAGAGAGAGAGAAATAAAACGGACATGAAGGACAGAGAGATAAATATAATAAGCAGTGTAACCAAACTGTATAATATGATTTTGTATTTAAGACATGTGCTCTGGGTTAAGCTGTACTCAGAGAACAAGCTGGGACACAAAATAACAGAGAACTGAGGAAGCATATTGTTTGTTTATGCTTATTGTGTGATATGGCTACGAAGAAGTATACACATTTCGTAGCGTTAACATTATTATGATAGAGTACCAATAAATATGTTGATCCATGAATCAAAACACTCTGGATGTGGCTCAGTTACGGTATCTGTTGTAATTACTATGTATTGTTTAACGGAAAGCTGGATTGGAACTGCCCTAATAACTATTGTGATAAGACTTAAACAGCGTTCGTCCACATTGTATATGAAGAAAGTGTTTTGCATACGGAGGTCAGTGATCGTAATGAAGATATGGGGTGTGTAAGAGATAAAATCATAAATAGTCATTCTATATAGAGAACGACTTATATGGAGATAAATCTTACTTTATTTGTTCATAGTATTTACACCTGGGTAGTGATAGAGAATTACTGGTGAAGATAAGACCAATACAGATGAGGTTTGTATTACATGTTAAGAGAAGAGGAGAGATAGAAGACCCAAGTTTAACAGGTAGAATCCCACCCGGGTGGTAGAGCAAGAGGAAGACAAAGGGAGAAGTATATGGATGGAATAATAAGAACAGTAGGAGATGGAAGTAAAGCTGTACAAATATTGCAAATGACAAGAGATAGAGAGATGTGGCAATCCATGGTCGCCAACGTCTGCAGGGCAAGGCACTGCGATAAGATAGAAGTATTTACACCGATACACATTTCCTTGATGAAAAGCATAGCAAGTCATTTCCACAGTTTAGGACAGGTGGACACTGGGTAATGTGTCGAGATGGAGTAGGTCATGGAGAGGCGGAGAGATCGCTTAGCCTTGGAAGAACGTGTTTGTATGTAAGAGTTAAAGTACAGGAAGAAAGGCATGTGGTGGAGGAGCGTACACTGACCCAACGTGTTAGAGACAGATCCCAGTTCACTCATATCGAACAGGTATTTTCACTTCAGTTTACTCCAAATGTAACCTGAAGAGTAGTGCATTGCGTTCTTAGCGAGTATTACCGAGAGCCATCGCTTATGAAATATGACTGTACCAAGCTTTCGTATGAATTATGATTTATGTAACATTGCCAGATGCACTATATTACAACGTTATTTACGGCTTGCCAGCGTACAGCAAATTTCACTTTTTGGACTACGCTAGTATTTAAATTGTATATTGGGTTTATGAACTGATCTGGCCATAAAGCTCTCTCTCTCTCTCTCTCTCTCTCTCTCTCTCTGTGTGTGTGTGTGTGTGTGTGTGTGTGTGTGTGTGTGTGTGTGTGTGTGTGTGTGTGTGTGTGTGTGTGTGTGTGTGTGTTTTGTTAATTCTGGTTCGCTCACCTCGTGGTACCAGGTGACGGCAGCGGCAGGAGGGTTGGCGTCCACGGAGCAGGTGAAGTACACGTCATCGCCTTCCTTCAGCAGGTGTGGCTGGAGGGAGCGGCCCAGCGAGGCGGTCACCGAGGGAGGGTCTGGCGGGAGGAGGCAACACAGGTGATCGCATACCACGTACTTTGGTGTGGAGGAACTCACTCATACAGGAAAGGTGTTTGAAGTGGAGTGAAGAGTAAGTAGTGCGCCAGAGTGAGTGCCCCGCTGAGTGATTGGTGAACTGCTAGCTTGACTGACGGCTGACTGCTTAATAGAATGAGTGACTGACTGGCTGGTGGTGGTGGTGGTGGTGGTGGTGGTGGGCCAAATGACCGATTGGTTGATAGCTTCACTGATGAATTAATTGAGTGTTTGACCAACTTGTGTATTGATAAACCAATTTTCAATCTTTCTAGTTAGTTTGGTGAACGTGGCAATGAATGAGTCAGTGAGTGTGTGACCCACTAACTGACTGACTGACTGACTAACTGAAGAGGTCATTGATCGTTTGAGCGACGAACTTAATGAATAAATTCACTCATTAAATAACGAAGTACGCCAGCGGGAGTAACGGAATGGCTCTGTGAGTAGAGAGAGACAAGTCCTGCAGGATCGATCACTTTCCTGAATGTCAGCTTAACTGCCTAACATTCCCTGGACTCGCTGGTGTACGTAGTGAGGGAGGGAGTGTCGGCTGGACGGAGTGAAGAATAATAGCCTTGCGGAGCAGCTCTTTCCTTGCCGCACCTCGTGACGGATTACTTCCTTTACTTCACTGTGTACCCATGTACGATTAAGCAAAACACATATTTACTCAATTTGTCCAGCTACAGTACCTTCCTATACTGCTACCGCTGCTGCTGCTGCTGCTACTGCTGCTGCTGCTAGGTAATACTATTGCTATCACTACAATCATTGATGTTACTGTTACTGCTGATGATAATGATACTGCTGTTGCTGTTGTTGCTGCTACTGTTACTACTACTGTTGCTGCTGCTACTGCTGATGATGTTGCTGCTACTGCTACTGCTACTGCTGCTGCTGCTGCTGCTGCTGCTACTTGTACTAGTACTGCTGTTACTACTGCTGCTGCTGCTGCTATTACTACTATCTCTTCAACCAGCACCACCATTGCTACTACTGTTACGTCCAGCAAAGCGTCTTGACAAGCCCAACATAGAAACACCGACGAGCATCCCCGAGCAGCGCCTCGCCACACAACCGCTGCTTCCACTCCCTCTAACTTTCCTGGAGTCACTGGACTGTTACGCATCAATCGCTGCTTCGTGTCGGGTCTCATTCAGATCACGTCTAACACATCTTTATTATTATCACTCATCGCAAATTGATTATTAATAAAATGTTCATTGTTACTTCGCCTTAAAGCTTAAAGGGGAAACTACAGCGAGTGCTTGAAAACTAAGAGCAATATTAGATGCCGAAAATAATAAATGTATCTTAGAATCGTGAGGCTTCGCCAGGAGACACCCACCACGACGCTCACCTAACTCACCACAACTGCTAACTCGGTGCGACAGACTAAGCTTTGTTCCATACACCACCACGTCATGCCGGTATCAACGCTGCGTCTAATGGTGTGGCTCCGCTCTCGTTGAGACAAGATTTATGAGGGGATAAGATTACAGGAAAAGGAGCATATCTTCTAAAAATTTGTCCCGTAATAAAATGTGAACTTTGTATGCTGCATGATGTAACATTCTCGGCTCATATCACATCAGTAATTTTAGGCTGTTCAGTTTGTTATGAGGGTTGTAAGTTCTAGTTAGTGGGACATAACTTCGCTCCGTTCATAATAATCAGTCATATGGTTCTTCCCAAGGCCCAGATCACCGGTGTCACGGGCCACAGTGGTGACACCTCGGGGTTGGTGTGACAGGCTCAACCAGGGCGTGAGGCTCAGTATTGCTGCTGCTCAGTAAGCATAGTCACTGTTGCTATTTTCAATACAAAAGGCGAAGACGATAAGGATGAATCAGAGCGGGGGAAAAAGGAAGAGTGTGAAGAAAGCTGGAGAAAATAAGAAAGCGATGGCAGCGAGAGAAGGAAAGAACCAAGAAAATAAAGGCATGTCAAGGAGACAAGAAAAGATACAGCAGCAGCAGCAGCAGCAGAAGCAGAAAATAGCGAACCAAATGGATTTTACAAAGATGGATATAAAGAGAGAGTTTTCTTTACATATGTAGGATGGGCACTGGCCAAAGGAAAATAAAGAAAAACATCCCCACGGAGGTAGCAGTGTCTAAAGAAAGTGAAAATCAATCATCAAACTTTGAATGCCTTGAAACCTCCCTCTTGGAAGAGTAACAGTCATAGGAGGGGAGGAATATTCAGTAGCAAGAAGAAAGTTTCAGAGTTTACAAGATAAATAGATGTAAAATTATGATTATTGGTTAACTCTTGTATCAGAGAAGAGGACAGAATAGGGATTAGAGAAAGAAAGTCTTGTCTTGTGTAGTGAAGCTGCGGGAGGAGGGAAGGCATGCAGTTAGCAAGGCCAGAAGAACAGTTGGCATAAAAAAAAGCGGTGGAAGATATTAAGAGATACAACATTTCATCGATGAGAGAGAAGCTGAAGATAGTCAAAGAAAGGAAGTCACATTTTGCCTTCTAAAAACAACTCTCTTCCTTCAGACAGTTACATGCACCTAATCACACATACTATAAGCCCGTCACTCGAAATTCTAAACCACTTTTGACTCTTGGAATCTGTACCTCAGTGACGCTTTTTCCCTCCTTATAAACGTGTTGGCCTTATGTGGTGCCCTTCACGGAAAGCGTTATGGAGGGAAAGGACAAGAGAGACGAAAAGAAAGAAGGGAAAATCCGAGCAAGGAAAGAAAGAGTCATCGATTATTTGAAGAGTACGAAGAGGAAAGCATTCAGAAGGTCACACCGACTCCAGCAGAAGGAGGAGGAGGAGGAAGTCAGTGACAAGCGTGGTGCAGCAGAAGGAATAGGAGAAAAAGTGAAACAAAAAGAAGAGGAGGCACGAAATAATAGATAAACCCCAAGAAAATAAAAGGAAATAACCAGAATAAAGCCTTGAGAGAAAAAGAGAAGATGAGAGAACAATAGGAGGGAGGAGGCAAGGCGAGACACACCTAGCTTCAGGGGCGGGAAGAAAGAATAGCGACGCCTGGACAAACTGCAGAGAGGGGAGGGGAAGGAAGAAGGAAGAGGGCAAGCTTGAGAGGGATGAGGAGAGACGCACCAAGCTGGACACTTGGGATACAGGTGGCAAGGACGTGACGGAATATACATCGCAGACAAGTATAAATTTCAACTACCTTTATTCTTACTGAAGTCGACTCTCTCTCTCTCTCTCTCTCTCTCCCACACACACGCAGTAATCATTGTTATATTTGTTTCTGTGTAATTGGTACGTGTTTAGTCTTATTCAGTTCACATTTAATAGATGAAATTTCTCGCCACGTCTTCTTCATTGTGTCAACTGTAGCAAACGTAGACTTAGTCATAGCAAAGTGGTTGTGGTCTTCCTTCAAAGTCTGAGAGCTGCACTATATCAAGATGTACTTAACCCCTTCAGTACAGGGACGCCTTTTTCTTTCACGAGTTTCTTTTTGTATAATTAGACGTTTTTTTCCTGTATTTCCCCTTTTTTTGCCTTTTCTTAATCCTTTCAGTACATCGACACATTTTCACATTTAATCTGCTTATTATTTGCCAATTTCATACAACTTCAGAAACTCATGTAGAGATCAAAATAGTACAGACACCCGCCATTAATCTTCTGACCACCATATACCCTTCCTAAACGTCAATAAAATCGTCTAATCATACTTAAAACTCGCAGTAAAAACGCGTCCCAGTATTTAAGGGGTTAAGGACTGAGGCAAGATTAAACACCACTCTGACCAGTAAAAACCCCCTTCAATGACCGCGTACTGAGCAGCAACACGTCAAGCTGTAGCCAGACTGATTTACTGGTATTTTATCGTACCGCACTCTTTTTTATTATTTTTTTAGCGTTACATGGCGTGAGAGTGATCGCGGGCTTTAAATTCTTCAGATCCCGCCACGCCTCACTGATTGAAAGGTGTGGGGGACTCCAGCCTTTCCGTGCGTGGCATTAGCGGCGATGGTGACGGTGAAGAAGGTTAGAGAAAAAAGGCCAAAAGAATAGCATTAGCATGGCACAAATGATGGGGTTAAGAGAGACAATGAAAGTCGCGGATGAATCAAGTCACTATCTAAATTACACGACGCCACACAAAACGCAAAACGGGAATTGAAAGAAAGAGAATTAGAGAAAGAAAGAGAGTCAGAGAAAAAAAAAAAAGGACATGCAAGGGGATAAAAAAGTTAAAAAGAGTAACATAATGTAAGACCATTTCTAACAGACACACAGACAGACACAAAAAAAAGGCCACAAAGTTGAGCTCAGAAAGACCCTCAAAAAAAGAAAGAAAAAAAGAAAAGTGACGTGAAGGGCATTAGAGTGCATGATAGAGGCAAAAAATACGGAAGGAGGAGGAGGAGGAGGAGGAGGAGGAGGAAAAAAGAGGAAGAGGAGGAAGTAGACAAAGAATAACAAAAAAGAAGAGAGACAAGAGGAACAAGAAGAACAAAAAGAAAAAAAGAAGCCAGGAAAAAATAAAAACCACAAAAAAGATGATACGAAGAAAGAACGAAAGAAAAATAGAGCATTCCTGCCTTGTACTCACACTCCACGTCAAGCAGGGTGGTGTTGGTGAGGGAAGAGCCGGGCACTGCAGGGTTCTCCGCCGTACACGCGACCAGAGCCCCGTGATCCGCTCGAGTTACGTTCACTGACACTGTCGCTATGCTCACTAAGCCTTCCACTCTCTCCTGCAGGCACAGAGGAAGAAGAGGAGGCAAAATCAGAAAGGAACACTATAGTACGTCACACACACACACACACAGGTCAGGGAAGATAATTCACACAAAAGCCACGCACAGACCATAGATAAGCAAATATACAGAGGGAAAAACAAGGAGTTAAAATAAGGAAGCAACATCATAATACGTCATATACACACACACACCCATACACACACAGGTCAGGGAAGATAACTCACACAAAGACCACACACAGACCATAGATAAGCAAATATACAGAGGGAAAAAGAAGGAGTTAAAATAAGGAAGCAACACCATAATTCGTCATATACACACGCACACACACACACATTGTTCAGGCAAGACAACCCACATACAGACCATAGACACAGACAAGCAAATACAAGACACAGAGGGAGAGAGAAGGAGTAAAAACCAGAAAACCATACAACACAAGGCCACACATTCACACACACACACACACACACACACACACACACACACACACACACACACACACAGACCACAGACACATACAAGCAAATACAAGACACAAAGGGAGAGAGCAGTGTAAAAAAAAAGAAAGAAAGAAAAAGAAAAAAAATGAAAGCCATACAAAAGGTCACACATACACATACACACCACAAGGCCACATACACACACACACACACGCACACACAAACACACACAACCCACGCACAGACCACAGAGACACAGAGACAGAGACAAGCAAATACAAGAAGGGTCCAGGAGGCGGCAGCGTTACAAAGGCTTTATCATTCCCATTGGACATCGAACATCGGACACCTGTTGCCTTGTCCTTCTCTGCCCCGCCTTGTTCCCTAAAGCCCACCGCCGGCCTCATCTCCCCTCCCTTCCCCCTCCCCTCCCTCCCCCCCTCCCCAACAGCTTCCTCTTTCTGCTTAACCTCCACCGAGCCTATCAATTATTCGCGGGAGATTTAAGCGAGTCATTTTTCAAAATTTCTCATTAGTTTGTGCTCGAAGTTGAGAGAGAAAAAAATACTTACCGAGCATTAGAGGAGACGGGAGGGAAAAAACGAGAAATACAGTCTAATGCAAATTTACAGGTGTTGTGCAGGGATTTAATTCTAATTTACGAGACAAGGAATCTAGTGGGAATTACAGCACAGAAGAAAGAGAGTATGGGAGAGCTGGGTAAATGAGACGGTGGTAGAGGGACATGAAGGGGGAAGGTAGAGAGGTGAAGCTAAAGAGTGTTACAGGAGCACACTTAAGTAAAGGAAGGAAAAGATGTGAAAGAATGTTAACGGGAATAAATTAATATAAAGGGAACTGCAGAGAAGTAAGAGAAACCAAAGGAAAGTGAAAAGTAGATAAAGAAATACAAAGTGAAAAGAAATAAGGGATACAAAAGTAACGCAAACAAAAAGAGTTAAAAAGATAAAAAAAGAGAATAACGAGAAGTGAAAAATAATGAAGGAAAGTCGAGGGAAGTGAAGCAGAATGAGTGTAAGAAGTGAATGGAAGGAAAGTGAGGTAAAGAGAATAGAGTGAACGTAAACAAACTTTGGCTCAGAGATGTCCAGGAAACTAAGACAACTTTTCTAACGTCACTGTGAGTGGGACGGAAAATCCAAGGAAGAAGATATAAAAGAAGGATCTTCATGGACAAAAAAGAAGAAAGAGAGAAAGGAAAAAAGTGAGTGAGGTGGGAGTGAGAGCTGTAAACAAGTGTCTTTGTGGTAAAAAAGAAGAAAGCTGATAAAATATTAGAAGATTAGATCATAACAAGCGTACACACAACAGCGCCTTACCGCTCAAGGAAATGACAAGGATAATCTCTTAGTTAGTTGATTCGAGCCAAGGAAAAGAAGAAAGATGTTTATTGACTTCAGACAAAATAGATAGGTAAGAATAATTTGTTCCTTCATGTAGGTAGAAGAAAATCCATTCACTCACTGGGTCAAGGTATAGAGTTTTTACTGAGTTGATACAAAAAAGACAACTTCTGCTCACTGCTTTAATGTATTCACTGGCTGAGACTTTCCCTCCTTGGGTCACCTCACTGTTTGCGATCGCTGACTTTTAAATCTTACGAGATGAAAAGCTTAGGGCGAGAATCATGTCGGGAATGATAAAACTTTCCATCCAGTCCATTTTTCCCGTGAGATCGTGTTCCGGAAACTGTGAGATTAATAAGTGAAGTGAGGTGGGTGGATTCCGGAGACTTGTTGATGATTAGCAGGCGCAGTGTTGCCAATTGTTGGGGATCCCGGGAATTTACTTCAGCGGATAATGCCTTTCTTTGGTGCGTGGGAGTGAATGTGGTTTGCGTCAACATGTTTTTCTCGTAAGTCGCACGTGTTGTTAAGATACACATAGTAGGTGGATGACGATATACATGCATTCAACAAGTGCGATTTTACACTTTATTTTCTACATTAGCTTTTATATCTTTTGTTTGATCATAGAAACACACTGGAATCATAAACACGAATAGGTACACTCAAAATTAATATGAAAATAGTATGTAGATATCTAAATGTTGTGAAAGGTTTGAGAATGTGACTCGTGGAAGAATGAAAGAAGATCCACCCTGCTATGCTAAACTCCCCCTAACACCAAGCTATTGTCATCTGCTGTCACGCTATACTGTCGTCATTAGTCTCACACTGCTGGCCACTGAGAGAGAGCCACCCACCGCAGTAAGGAGGGGACGTTAACAATGCCCCTCCCTCTCTACCATTCTTTGTTTCCTTTCTTAATACATTATATAGTGAACAAGAACTTTCGCAGTTATTCATGGTAGCATCTGACACACACACACACACACACACACACACACACACACACACACACACACAGTTTACGTCTTTTCGTACTTTCTTTAACTTCAATTTCTCTTCTTTGTTGAGTGTTCTGTACGATGTGTTCTGTGTGTTGAGTGTTATGTACGATGTGTATGCAACGATATAACTTGTTCTCCTGTCCACCCTCTTCACTCTGGAACACTTCCCAGCAGTTCACTTCGACTCGATTGTCACTCTCACTGAAGTCATCCAGTTATGTAAAAGTTCTTTGACTATTTGACTTTCAGAGTGGAGAGCACTTCCACTCAGTTCTCCTTTTTCTGAGGGTGTCTACACTTGAAGGTTTCAGGGCTCACCACTGGCTTGGGATACCTTTGTTACCTGACTTTTTTTTTATGGAAGAGGGGGAAACAGGCCAAGGACAACAAAAACAATGGAAATAAACCCACTATTACTGTCAGTCCCATGAAAGAATAAAAGAATTAGCCGAAAGTCAGGGACAAATGTCTTCAAATCTCTCTCTCTTAAGTAGAGTCAAGTTATTGGAAGTTGGAAATGCAGAGACCAGCAGGGAGTTTCAGAGTTTACCAGAGAAAGGAATGAATGAATGGGAGTACTGGTTAACTCTTGCATCAGGGAATTGGACGGAATAGGGGTGAGAGGAAGAAGAAAGTCTTGTTCAGCGAGGCCGCAGGAGGATTAGTGATTACTGCAGCACCCTCCCAGCATTCCTGACAACGTTAATTCAGAGTTCCTGATCTTTTCTTATTCTCCAAGTATTTATCATGTATGATGAAATGGCTTTTTTTGTGGTTCTTTGATTTTTATCTCATTATTTTCCAATATCTCCTCTGAGACCACCAAGGCGGTGTTTGTAGTACTGCAAATTTCATAAGTTGGCGCCATTACTATTCTGATGTTTCTTGGAATGAAGCTTCGTCCCGTGCCATAAGTACATAGTCACATCTCTCTCTACATGAAACATATGAGTAATTATTGTCTCTGGCATGGAGGTATACAATCTATTTCCTTCCTCACACAACAAAGCTCATTAATCTTGGGTGAGATCCTGCTTCAATTCAGAGAGCCCTCGTATTGTCCAGGCTGGAGAGCGGCGGGTCACACAGTGCATCAGCCCTCCATGTCCTGACACCCGCGGTATTTATATTTATGCAAGAAATAACTCCATATTTGTTTTTCCAGCTTGTCAAAACTTGAAATTTCAAAACCCAGCCAGTTCATCATCCTGTGACTTCTGAACGTTTGTGGTGAAAACAAACAAACAATGGATTCTCCTCATCTTCCACATTTGATTATATCATAACATGTCAAGGTTCTTTTTAAAATTATTTTGTTATCTAAGCCTTCTCCTCGATACTTGTTATATTCATAGGATTGATAGGATGGGATTCCTTATGTGGCTGTGCTTCTGTGTTCGCTCCATGCTTGCTCCTCCTAACCTGTTGTTGCCTTCCCTTACTCCTGGAGGTTTGCCTACATCCAACTCGTTCCTATGAAAGGTGACATGCTTTGCTCTCCATGCCTTATCGTCACTTGAAAGGCTCCTAATTTAGTATGTATCGAACAATTCACACAGATAAAGGAAAGAACACCTCAATTCTAATATTTGTACGTGGTAAAGCACTAGTTCTATGTTGAGGAATTTCTCAAAATTCAATCCCTTCATCTATCCACTCGACATAGCTTTCCAGACAATTATATTCTCTTCTATACAGACAATTCAATTTCCTCCATCCTCTACAATGAACCTGCTTAAATAGACACTAAATTTATCAGGAAAAATTCTAAGTGTCTTTTCTTGATAAAACATAAAAAACTAGATGTTCCTCGACTGTCACTACTTTACCTCTTTCCTGTTTTGTTTCTTACTCTACACAGGCGCCTTGTCTGTCATGTGTGGAGTACTGCTTCCACACAGGGGGGGAGAGGGTGGCGGGGGGCTCAACTCATGGAGGTTGGAGTGAAAACCTTTTTATTTGACCTATTCCTTCACCAGACTGTTATAATTCTCCCAGTCAATACTGTATCTCTTGCTGTCTTCTGCAAAATGTAATCTTCAAGGTTATAGCTCTTCTTTACCTGCTATTTTAATCCAAACTCTGTGATTTTTTATATTCTTTTGCTTTATTTTGTTTATCACTATTATTGCTATTATCATCATTATCAATATCGTTATTTCATTATTTTTCTGCCTATAATACGTAATCTTCAATGTTATAATTCGTATTTACTTGCTATTTTCATGCAAACTATGAAACTTTTCTCTTCCTTTGCTTTATTTTGATTATCACTATTATTGCTGTTATTATCATTACTAGTATCGTTATTTTATCATCTTTTACGCGTGTTTCAGTAGAGAGGCGCCAACACGAACACAAATGTCTCAGTTGTTATATTCTTGGACAGTTTTATGAGCGGCCATCCTTTATACTTTCCTTCCTTCTGGTTGCGCTCCACAATACATCTAAGAATAACGCCACCCACCCACCTCTGGACAGTCGATGTTTTAAATTACTGCATCAACAACAATTACCTTTGCTAAATGAGTTACTGTCTTGAAAATAAGGAGAGAGAGAAAGAAAAAGAACGAATCTATGAAGAAAGAAAAAAATACAAAACAAAAAAAGAAAGAAAAAATAAAGAAATCACAATAATGGAAAAAAGATGAGAGAAAGAAAAAGGAATCTACAAAGAAAGAAAAAGGAAAGAAAGAAAAGAAGGGAAAATTAAAAAAAAAAATAAGAATGAAAGAGGAAAACAAGGAAAAACAAGACAAGAAAGAAAAAAAGGAAACAAACGAAAAAAATGAAGAAAAAAGAAAAAAAGAAGAGCAATGAATAAAAGAAGACAAAAAGAGAAGGCGAGAAAAAAAACAAAACAAGCAACAGCGAAAAATCAAAATCCTTACAAAAAACGGTATAAAAAACAACTCACACGAAACCAAAAAACAACAACAAAAAAAGACAACAAAAACACTTCCTAATTGACTTCCCTTACAAAATAAAAAACCCTCCCAAACCATCAACATAAGCAACATAACAAGCAATACAAACGAAACACCATCCATCCTATCTCCCACCTAATGCACTAATACCACAGAGCCGCGGGAGGAGGAGCGGTAATCATCCCCAAGCAAAGGGTCGCCCGCAGCTCACGCCCAGAGGCAAAAACAAAAGATGTCACAAAGGCGTCGTGAAGGAGGCAGGGAGAGTCGTGGCTTTGAGGACCCAGACCCACCAACACTCTCTCTCAATGATCCTGCCAAACGGACCATGCTAACAAAGGTGAACGTTAACAAACACACACACACACACTAAGGGTACATCAGAAAGCTCAGCAGCAGACCGTGGGCACAGATAAATATGGTACACGAGGCAGTTCATGACCGCATTCAGTGAAGAAGGATGATGATGATGATGATGATGATGATAATGAGGGGGAGGAGGAGGAGGAGGAGGAGGAAGGAAAAAAAAAAAGGAAGTAAGGGATAAAAATAAAAAAAAAAGAGAAATTATGCTTTTTGTGGTTTGAAGATGAAGAGAGAGAGAGAGAGAGAGAGAGAGAGAGAGAGAGAG
>CM035199.1:5534284-5562142 GCA_020233015.1 Callinectes sapidus | reverse complement strand
ATAATAATAATAGTAGTAGTAGTAGTAGTAGTAGTAGTAGTAGTAGTAGTAGTAGTAACAATAATAATACTTTACTCTCCCACAGCTCACTATTTCCAAAGACAACATGCATAATTAAATCCTTCAATACTGGAACACATTTTTACCATTAGTTTTGGGGTATGATTAGCCGATTTTATTGACATTAGGAAGGGTCCAAGGAGGTCAGAAGATTAATGGCTAGAGTCTGTACTATTCTAATCCTCACCTGAGTTTCTGAAGCTGTATAAAGTCAACAAATAATAAGGAAAGCAAATATACAAAGGCATTCCAGTAAAGAGAGGGTTAAGCAGGTTTCCATCATTGTTCCTATTCTTATTACAGAGCACATATTGGATTGCTACAAAGAACAGTCAACCATCGCGATAACTTCAATATACTAAGCAGCCGGAAGGAGATGGATGAGTGACACGCCGATTGAGGTGGTTGTGAATGCAAGGGCCAGTTCCTCACTCACTCTTTTTCGTTTGCCAGTTGACCAAACGAAAGTATCTCAGCCGTGACCAGCTTCCACCATCAACTTTGGTGTATGCTTTTTATTTGGGAGCGTAGAAGAAGAAAAAAATGGTGGGGCCAAATTGACTGTCTTTCTGTAAGCTATTCAACCCAAACACTTTCCGTACTAAAAGCTGCCTAACAAATAAGAGACTATTAAACTGGTCCTCTGAGCACCCCACCTGCATCCCTAACCATACATGAGCCCTTTATAAAGTCTGTGTGTTCTTCCTGTATCTCATCCAAAACTCCACCTTACTTACCACATTACTTCTTAACTATACTGCTCCGCCGCCGCCGCCTCCTCCTCCTCCTCCTCCTCCTCCTCCTCCTCCTGTTGCATGGTTTCCACGGGTCTTCATTAGCATCCTGACCAAGGAGGGTAGAAAGGATAATCTTCCTTGATCCCACCCAACCTCAAGAAGACAAGATCTACCCAGTGTGCATTGCTTGTCCATACAGTTCAGGCTGCTGCTGTTGCTTCTATGGCCAGCCTGGAGGTGATGCAGTGACACTGGGTAATGAAATCAGTGGGTCCTTTATATGTTAATTTCCTCATACAGAGAGTGATCTGGTCTTCAGACTTGATGAGATGGAAATCCACCGCTGACACACGGTCCAGCCACGACTCAAATTCAGTGGTGACAGGAAACAGTGAAGGAAAGTAAGGATGGTTCTCCGAAGGGACGGACTGCTTCTGAAGGGAAGTGTCGTGGTCGTCGTAACAATGAAATGAATGAATGGAAAAATAAACAATAAGCAAAGCAGGTGATGGGTATACCTAATTCAAAAGCAGATCGCATTTTATAGTGTTTTATAATCAAATTGAATAAACAGATCATATTTAGTTTTTTATGGTCAAATTGAATGAAGAGATCACATTTTTCAGTCTTTTAAGGTCAAATTGAATGAAGAGATCACATTTTTCAGACTTTTATAGTCAAATTGGTCGTGATGAGACTCAGGACGCAAAATGTTCCTCGTGTGATGGCGTGATTTTAACTCCACGCCGTACACTACTACAGGCGCGGGGTTCTGACCATGTAAGGCAGCTCTCTCTCCCTCTCTGCATCTTCCCTGACTCAAAGGATCCACACCGCCAACCATCCCGCGCCGCTATGACCTTCCTGAATCTTTGTGGTGGGGAAGGTGAGGCGCTCTCCCGTGATTGGCAGTACAGGCAGCCAGCTGGGTCCGCTTTGCCCTCCTCATCTCCCCCCCCCCATCCCTCCCTTGCTTCTGTTATCTCTCTCTCTCTCTCTCTCTCTCTCTCTCTCTCTCTCTCTCTCTCTCTCTCTCTCTCTCTCTCTCTCTCTCTCTCTTATGCGTATGTCTGCAGACAGTTGTCTTATCAAGGCCGCCATGTTGTTTTCTTTTACCCAGTTTGTATTTTGGCTTGTTTTTCTTCGTTGCTTCACGTTATGTTATCTCGATATATATCTTGAAGAAGGTGTCCTCTTACTAATTATCTCTTCTTTTTATCGTGGTATGAAGAGTGATACTGTTACTGATTTTTCTACAACAAGACATCGTCGTCGTTGGCTTCCATGGCTCATGACTGATCATGGGTAAATCACACACCACACACCAGGACAGCGAACCCTCAATCCTTCGAATTACATACATCCCGTGCCTACTTGCTGGTACGTGAACAGGAGCTATACACATTAAGAAGCTTGCCCATTTGCCTCGCCGCGCAAGTTTGTGAGTCGACTGCGCTAATCACAACACTGCACTGTCACTGTGTGCATATCGTGTGGACTGATGTAAGCATTGGCACTGCGACATGGAGGACAAGCTGCTGCCCATCTAACAAGGGCCCCCTCTCCACCCAAAAGGACAGCAGGACTACTATAGTTTGGCGCCAATGAGATCGTAGGAGCTGCCAGAACGAAATTGAAGTTGACTGCCTTAGAAACTCCCACTCCAGATTTATTTGGATTTATTCCTGAGGTTTTTTTCCTAAAGAGAACCCACAAGACAACAGAGGTTTAAATTCGTAGTGCACTCTCTGCTAGACAGGTTGCCGACCAATGCTAAGGGGGCCTGTTTACCACAATGTATCTATCTAACCCATAGCTGGGGCCCTAACAGATGCTAACGTTCAGGGCCAAAACGGACCACGGGGTTGTATAGGTAATTGAGGATAACTCCACATTCCCCACAACCCTAAATGTCCCGACCCATTCAGGGCCTCACCAACGGATGCAGTTTAATGTCGTGCCCAGAACAAATGCATAATATGTAAAAAAGAAGACCCACTACTACTACTACTACTACTACTACTACTACTACTACTACTACTACTACTACTACTACTACTGCTGCTGCTGCTGCTGCTGCTGCTGCTGCTACAACCACCACCGCCTCCACTGCAATAAGCTTCTTACACTCTTCATTTTCCCTCCATGAACCGGGTTAGCAGGCGATCACAACCACTAACCGAATTAACTCCCAGGGGAATCTTTATTACGGCGCGTGGGAGGGGCGGGTGGGGCGGGGAGGGGATGACGGTGGGAGGGACAGGGTGGGGAAGCAGGGGCAGTGTGAGATATGGAGGAAGCAGGAGGTTTGTGATGGAGAAGGGAGAGGGAGAGTGGCTGGGAAAGTTATTATGCAAGAGAGAGAGAGAGAGAGAGAGAGAGAGAGAGAGAGAGAGAGAGAGAGAGAGAGAGAGAGAGAGAGAGAGAGAGAGAGAGAATGAATGAATGAATGAATGGGTGAGTGAAAAGACTGACGCAAAAACGAGGAGGTCGTAATCATGACGTAGACAGAAAGTAAACAAAAAGAAATGATAAATAAATAGAATCCTGCAAATGTGTGTGTGTGTGTGTGTGTGTGCGTGTGTGTGTGTGTGTGTGTATGTAGTCCAAACCACTAGTCCGGTTAGCAACACACTCGCACAATCAGCTAAAACACAAAAACACTTATTACTACTGTACTCTCTCTCTCTCTCTCTCTCTCTCTCTCTCTCTCTCTCTCTCTCTCTCTCTCTCTCTCTCTCTCTCTCTCTCTCTCTCTCTCCGCCCTGCTAATCTGGTTAACTGTTGCCCTTTAGCCATAGTACGCTTTTTGTCCACCTTTGCTCCACGAACGCTGAACTAAAGCGTGACTGAGGGTGCCACTGGACGTGACTCACACACGACCGCCCCGCCACCTGGTGCTGCCACACTGAAACACGACCACCACACTTTCAACACAGAACACGGTGGTGATTCTTGGACACGACCCTCTCCTATACATAAGCAAAAATTTCATGATGTTTTAACAATACTCGTATTTTTTTCTCTCTCCAGAACTCATTCAAGACTTCCTGATACGTATTCCAGGAACAAAGTGATCATACATGAATCGTTATTCTTCGGACAGTGTTTCGGATAGAGTGACACGTACACTTTTTCCGAGTAAATCGTTGATGTTTGTATTGCATGTCAAGAGAAAACAAATCTACAGTTAAGTGCATTAATAGGCGTGGGAAGGCAGCTCAGTTCTGAAGAGTGTCCCCAACACGTGATCTCTTCATGTAGGAATCATTATTACTGTTGTTTTATGTTCTAGTAAATGGCAGAATGTTTGTGTACGCATTCCTGTTGTCACGATTATCAAGTGCAGATATATGAGGCAGTTTGTGAATGGATACTATAAAGCATTAGTTAAAGAGACTTGTTGACAAAATTCTGCACTTGAAAATCTGAAACTATAGAATTTGATATACATATTAGATTAGAACCAAAATGGATTTTTTGCTTACAGACTCGAGTGTCAACTACCCCATGTCCTCGGCAAGGTAAATGGCAAGCAGAGCATAACATTGCAGTGTTATTATCGTTGTTGTGGTTATTGTTGTTGTTGTGGTGGTGGTTATTGTTGTTATGGTGGTGGTGGTGGTTATTGTTGTTTATCATCCATATAAGCAGAGGCTAGCATTAAATTATTTATTCCATTCACCAAACGTTTTCAAGTGATGGAAAGGCTGAATATTCACAGAGCTGCCATGTATTGTGGATTCCTAGTTACACGATTATTATGAACTGATGCATCATTCTGAGGAATTGAGCTTCGAAAGATATTTCTTCCTATATTTCTTTTTTTATTTGTTTGGTTAGTTTATTTCATTTATTCTTTTTTATCGGACAGGATTATAACTCTACTATATTTGTGTGAAATATTTGTCAGTGCAGCGTACTGAGATGGCCTCCAGGGGCGAGACATGCGGGTCCCCGGCTGGAAGGTTATTAGGTGTAGTAACTTGGCGTAATAACCTCGCCGGGGCCATCACCATCCACGGTGCACCACCACCACCACCACCACCACTCCCCCCACCCCTCCACACCCAGCCAACTGGACACCAGCGAACCTTGAACACTTTACAGAAATGCGGTTTTTTTTTTTTTTTTTTTCTGTGGATAAATGATGAGTGTATAAACAAATGGTGGTTTATAGCCGTAGTTCTCTGAATTATTGAGTAGACAGTATTACTTTGGTTCAGAGTAAATTGGTGGTTACATACATAAATAAATATTGGTTCAGAGCTTTGTTGTTTGGATCATAGAATAAATAATAACATTGATGCGGGCAGACAAGTGCTTTACACCAAGTACGTATACAGCGGCAGTAGGTAGTAAGGCTTGACTAACGCAGCTCATCATTGTCACCAGTGCGTAGTAGTGTGGGCCTCCCTCGCCCTCTCCACTACTGAACTAATCGACTAGTAAGCATTATTCCTTCTGCCTGTCCATCAAGATAAACCGATCTACCCAAGATTTGTCCTGGAAAATGTATATCTACAGCGTGTTTCCACAAGAGGATACACATGATTTTTGTGCAGGAAGGACTAAATAAAAGAAATGTTACATATAAGTGCGAGTTTATAATTTATCAAAATACACAAACTATTGCCTCACATTTTAATGAAGACATTTCAAGTCGGAGTGGCGAGAAACGTTCTCCATTGCTTCCTCTCTGGACAGTTTTGTGTCTTACATCTAAACACAGTTTGCAACGGCAGCGAAATTTTCCTACTTTTCAAATGTTTACTAGCATATGTACTGCAAATAAAGCAAATCTATTTATTACATCTCTCTCTCTCTCTCTCTGTTCGTAGTAATTTATCGATCTATTTCCATTTTTCAACCGCTCAAGAATAAAACAATGAAAACTGTTGTGAGCAATCTTCGCAAAGTGAACTCAGTCAGTAGTGCTTCATTAACCGTGTTTCTTAGTCATGGGTTTGGAAAAATCTTAATGACAACACTCTAAACACGAGCCACACATTCAGACAATCTGCAAAATCTAATGTTACGAAATATATTCTGCTCCGTAATTTGTCGATTTATCCCCGTAATGAGCCTTGTTATCATTATGGCAGTGTGGAGCCATAAGAGAGTCGATAGTAGTGATCGTTCCATCATTATCACCAGGACTTATATGAGTTAGTGACAAACATAATGAACACAATCTCAAACAGCTGTGCCTCATCTGTCGACAAATTCCTGCTCTTGATCATATTATTTGTCTTTTTTCCCTCTCTCTCTCATAACTTTAATGATCAGAACTAGTATGGCCTCCACTTCCAGCCACAGAGCCCAGATTTTCTTTTCTGGCGACACTATGATAACCACGTCTGTTAACTTCACTGATGGACATAATTTGGTCAACCCCCTTTAGTATTGGGACACATTTTCATAATGGGTTTTTGGTGTGATTAGACGATTTTATTGACATCAGGAAGGGTCTAAAGAGGTGAGAATATTTAAAGGTCAGAGTCTTCACTGTCTTAATCCCCACACAAGTTTCTGAAGCTGTATAAAATCGCCAAAAAGTAAGCAGAATAGATGTGAAAACGCGTCATGGTACTGAAGGAGATTAATGGCAAAACTGATATGATCACTTTCAGCCACAAGTGCGGGTGTTCGTTTTTTTGGTGACACTATATACATCCATATTCAGAAACCCCTCAGCGCCGCACCTCCACTATTTCTTAAGGCTCCTGTTTAGGTGACACAAGTTTTCAAGGGCGTTTTCATGGTTCTAATGAAAAATGAACAACATTACTACATAACTGAAAGGAGAAACAGCCTCAGAAACCCGTCTTGTACTCTGTGGCCTTTGAAAATAGTAGTGGTGAGAGAGCGGAGCGTTTCAACGGTGTTTTTATGGTTCTGATGACAAATGAACAATAATAACACAATAACATAATTGATAGGAGAAACAGCCTCAGAAACTCGACTTGTACTCTCTATGGCCTTTGAAAATGGTAGTGGTGAGAGCGGAGCGTTTCTGAATACGGACCTAAATGATTAACTTCAATGATGGACATAACAGCAAGACAAGCTTCGTTGTTTGTACTCATAACTATGTAAGGTAATTGTCACGACGGGCTGAGAACCTTTACCCTCAAGACGGTTGGGTGACCTTTAAGAATGCGTGACTCACACTGATTCACGGAATGCGAATGACTGTGCCCTGCATGTGCGCTCTCGCTCTCTCTCTCTCTCTCTCTCTCTCTCATCCGATTTACATGTTCACGATATTTTCTATTGCTTGCCTTTACATCTTCATTTCTGGTTCATCAACATACAGTAAATGATAGTAAAAAGACATGTCGCCAAGAAATATGTACGCCATATACAATACAGGTTGTCCGGCGAGTTAAGGTGCATACTCCGCCATTTACCAGTTTCAGTCATTATAAAATGAAATTATTTTGTACACACATGTTGTATCTTGCGAGAATGAACGTTTAGCTTGTGTGTTGCCTGGTTTGGCCTCTGCCTCCCTCTGTCCTCTGCTCACTATACAATATACCGTGTGCCATTCAGTTATTTTTTGTGTTTAATGAACAAATCAAAGCCTTATTGGAAAGTCAGATGAAATTATTACATGTATTGGTGAAGAGATTGTACAAAATAACCCACCAATACAGTGGTTATCAAAAGCTATTTCTTACAATGGCAATTCACCAGCATGATGACTGTCCATTGTTCTCGTCACTCCTGTAAATGTCCTTTTAAATCACTATGATATTCTTTCTTAAGTGACGTCAAACTGTGCTATGTTCCGCAAAGTTTGCCACTGTATATACATGTATTATGTTTATGTTCTTGTACTTAATGAATGTAAAATTGTCCATCATAGCAAGAAGATGAACTTTAGCAGTCAGCTGATCTAAATGCAGACGTCAATCATTGTTGCGTGGTGAAGAGTGATAGACACCTGCCATGTTCTGTACTTGTACATGTATGTCTGAAAAGTACCACTTAACTATGATCATTGTGTCGGTCTGTTCCAGTACATTTTCTTCACTGACACATACACAAATCTTATATTTTCATTTAATAACTATCTCCTGTAAGGCCGGTGTGTGTACAGTGTAATATACACAAACACTATCACCCAATAACGCACACCACCACTCCAGTAAGTGAGCCGAGGAGAGTGGGTGGGACGAGGCGGCCACAGACAAGCAGCTCCCGCTTCACATAGCTCATTCATTCATTTCTCGCAAAATATACAACATATGTGTATAGATTACTTCCAACTTAGAATTACTTTAAGAAATAAATGCCAAAGTATGTATCTCAATACACGGGACTTCCTTGTACGTATAATGTGCCTGAAATTAAGATTTTATTATAAGCCAAAGAATTGGTTGAAAATGTTTGTGCAATGTTTATTTTCATACCAACTTTTACGTAGCTGAACATAGTAAAATTAATAAAACTTAAATAAGAATACAACAGTTCCAAACCTGAGAGAAAAATCAACAGTTTCGAATAAAAGTTTCATCCGAGAAAATGGAAAGGAAGAATGGTAGTTAATTCTTAATATCAAATTGCCGCCAATGAAAAGGGAATTTGCATTTGTAAGCAACATTTTGGACTGAGCTGATACTACAACATGGTATTACAACACTTCCCTCAATGTCTATGTAAAGAATTCTTTCAACAGTAACCTGTCAAGCCGTTCACACCATGGAATTCTTCACCAATAGACAAGTAATACAACTAACTGTAGACAAAAACAAAATTCTGACCTCCACAATAACTGGGAAAAAATAAACAAATAAAACAATACAAGGTTAAAATTGAGAGAAACAACTAAATCCAGTGAACTAAAGTGACTAGTGGCCTAGAAGAAAAAGGCATTTAAATCTTATCATTGTAGCATGAGAAGGACAAGATCTCATTTCATAGAGTTGCATCATCCAGCCTATCAATGTCTACTTTCTCAGTGTTTCTCAACTATGCATTTACCATTTACCTAACCTCCAACAATTAAGAATTAATTAATTTGAGTATACAAGGGATTTTCAAGTTTGGCATTAAAAAAAAGCACAGACTAAGAAAATATCTGGTAAATTCATCAAACTAGAGCCACTACAGGTCAAAACAAATAACAAGTAACTGCTGAAATAACAACAGTATTAACATAAATGAAATGTTATAATAGCAACACAGTATGACCTTTATAATAAAAGCTATCATAATACCCAAAAAACTTCAAGATGCCGTAGCATTCTTGTTTGCCTTACATACTGGTCATCATCATTGTTTCTTTCAGTTCCCCACTCAACAAATATGACAGTAACAATAATCATTTTCCTCCACAGCATATCAAAATATGTGTACTATCTCCCCACAAAGTTAACTGACACAATCTAATCACACAACAATGCCTTCCAGAACCTAACAAGACAGTCAGGTGGGTTTCACTTACAAGTCCCACACAAACAGAGGTACAACACACACAGTACTATCCAAGACCTCTGTTATAATGCTGAATGAATGCCACTACAATAACTCAATGTGACACACAACCAAATCTAGCAGCAAAAGCAAGACTAATGCTAACACACAAGTTCTGACAGACCAGAAACAGTAAATAAAAATCATTTTAGCCAGCTTATCGGTCTGCTAAACTTCTCTCTCCATCATTAGATCAATATTGCATCCAATCGCTCAAAACATCACTGGTTGGAGTTAAGGAAAGTTGGTTGGTCTGTACCACTGTTCACCTCAGATAGCAATAAAATTCTTTTCTTTTGTCAATGGTCCACTGCTTCAATTGATACCCTTTCCTTACATTTACTTCTGACCTTATACACATTTGGTTCCATTATGCTTTTCTTTCTTGAAAATACTAACTTATTCAAATACTAACTTTCAACTTCCATAAAAACTACTGAGCTTAAATGCCATATCACAAGCGACAAGCCCAACAAACAATGCCTTCAGTAAAAAAGTCAAGACTTGACATTTGTATGCATGAATCCACTCTCTCTCTCTCTCTCACACACACACACACACAATAAAATCTACTACCTCTATCTCTATATCTGATGTTTGCTCTAAAAACTTCCCCAAAGAACAAAGCCATGGCAAATCTCTCTTCATTCCTTCCTTTTATGTTCCAATCCTCTCATTCTTCATTTACTCCTTTCTTTAATATACTCAATCATTCTTTCCTCACCTTTCACTGGATGTTGTCATCTTTTATGCTACACGACCACCTGACTCATATGTGCTTTCTTAGCACCCTCACTTTCTACCAGATAATCTTACACTATAGATGAAATGGAAAAAGCTGCATTACAAAATATGTGCAAGACATTCAGAATGCTTCACAATGGACACATCAATAACTATGGAAATATTCACAGTTAAAAAACAAAGTGAATAAATAAACACATCAATAAAATTAAATACCTGAAATAAAGATACCAGTGCATACAACACAATAATTGTCCTTCAAGTCACAACACAAAGACAGTCACAGCAAAATGCTACTCGTCATACAACCACATCCATCGTTAAAAAATAAACACCCTTTGATTATTGCAAGGACTGACAACACTGCTCAATACTTACCCACTACTTTGTGCTCTTACCTCTTACACTCTGCCAGTTACTATCACTATACCTAGCCGCCTCAACACAAAGCTAAACGAGATCATGCAGCATCACAATAATATGGAAAATGACTAGCTGACAAAACTACAAATGAACAGCAAATATAATAAATGAGCAATATCAGATTTAATTTTTTCTCTCACTAACATTCAGCTTAAAAAATTATTCTACCTCTAACCTAACAGTCATGATACAGAGAATGGCCTGACACTGTCATGGAGTTTGAAAAATAAATAAACAGATATATAAGTAAATAAAATAAATTCATAAATAAGTCGTCCTATTGTCATCAATCAAAGTATCAAATGGAGATTCTTATCCACTCCACAAGACTACCACATCATCCATGATATGTATGCAGAGCAATGACAAGAACAGAAGTGAACCTTTAAACCAACCAAAGCCAAACTTCAACATCCATTATGCCTCATGCATATACATACTAAAGCAGTGTAAATACGTTGGCTAATGTTACACACTAGGTCCTTAAGAGCTACCAGTTACCTGTCATCCCATCCTTGTATGAGTAGAGTAAATAAACACATCGTCAACACAACAACCGTCAAGAGCTATGAGCCTTTCCTATCAGCTGAGCAAGAGCCTCCACCAGGGCCCAGCTATGTGGGAGGTGGCAACCCACAACTGACCTTGTCCAGCAGCACTTGCCTCTCTCCTTATAAAAGTCAGATCTACATAAAAAAAAGTCAGTACTACATCTAGATTTAGTCTCACTGAAAATGAACAAAAATCATAATGGTTACACATCAATGACAATAAAAACACTGAGACATGAATGCTTGAATCACAAAAAATATCACAAAAAACACCAACATTAAAAAATTGTCCAATTAATTGACTTCTGATTGTCTGTAGTTAGTGTGTAAAAATGATGGAATGTTTGTATGTGGTTTTACTATCATTACCTTTTTACTTTTACTTATCATTAATGAAATGGTACATCATGAGATCCTCAAGATACTTATCAATCCTAAAAACTTACAGCGGTAATGTTAATGAGCAGTAATAGAATTTTTCCTTTAAACTCTTAAACATCTGAAGCACTGTGCAATGTGTTTCTTTTAATATCAGCATGAAGTGAAGCTTAAGAATTAATTGTCATGTGTGTTAATTCTTCAGTAAATGATTTACATAAAAGAATTAATAATTACTGCACACTTCAAAGTTGTAGTACTGAACATATCAAATTATATTAGGCCTATTGTTTTTCCTATATATAAGACCTCAAGCATACCAGATGTTGCTTCTGCTCTCCATCCCGCCAGACAAAGATCAGTGCTGGCACGTACTCACTCTGGCTACTTCCAGAGCGCTTGACGTGCCTGGTTGGTGGAGGCTCGGGGATGTCAAGACATGGGAGTGGCAAGGTTCCCCAAAATTTCTTTCTTGACCTGAAAAAAGTCACATGAAGCAAAGAGTGAATTATGCCATGAACACACTGTATTTGTATACATTTTTTCTTTACATAAGTAAAAAAAATCCATTGCCACAGCAGATTACAAAAAAAAAAAAAAAAAAAAATGCAGATGAGACATGATTTCATGTTAATTCATCACTGTGTATAGGAGGAACACATGAGAACATTACATCTTGCAGTATTGCTGACTAGTTTCAATGCATGTGACTTATCTTCTGTTATTGTGCAAATGGCAAACCCAAAGAATGAGTCTCTCTCTCTCTCTCTCTCTCTCTCTCTACTAACCCTGAGGGGAGCACAGGAGAGCCAAGAGCGTCCAGTGAGCATCTCTCCAACCTGGTTCCAAGTGTTGGTTTCCGGGTTGTAGCACTCAATGGTGTCATGGAAGTGCTCCCATCCGTCCTCGCCACCAAGGATGTACAGTTTGCCATCCACCACAGCCACGCCTGTCACACCAAAGACCACTGTGACATTTTCTCAATTCAACACTACTGTTTGTATCTATGAAATACACGTCTGAATCTGTTAAGGCTTTCATTGGCTGTACTGTGTCACACTTCATGTTACTAAAACTTTTTTGATAATTACATTTCTTTGTATAATGAATCTCTATCTTTTTTTAAAGACCGCTCTATATTATTATTCAAATGTATTGTAATATCCTCATTATCATTATAAACATGCCACTATACTTTGGTTAGTGTTCACTGGTCAGGTAATTGGCTACAATTCAATCTAGAATAATTATAATTAATTATTTTTGTGCTGCATGCAATATTTTCAACATTTTCATGTGTCAAAACTTGGAAACATCTCATCTGAAGCATAACATTCAGTGCAAATCCCTAACACAGTTTGATCTTATGGATTTTGGAGCTAAAAACAAACTAGAATCTTGTAAATAACAATGAACTACGTGTGGTTATCATTACATACCTTCAGATAATTTCGCTACCACTTTATCACATTACTAACACTTTAAAATTAAAGTTTTGAGGCAGTGGACTATAGATACCGAGGGTAATGTTTAGCTAGGCATGCTCACCTCTCCAAAATATGCAGTAAAGAGGGGTTGGTGGGGAAAAACAAAAAGACAGATTGATGGCCAGAACCTTTCCCAACCTACAGTGAACTGGTACACAATAAATAACCAACAAATTGTTTAGAAGAATAAAAGAAATAGATATTCAGACTATTTACTATTAGAAAAAAGAAGAGAATATGAATATGCAGAATTTAAATTAAAAATTCATTCACAAAATTCTAAAAAAAATTAACCCAAGGAAATGCTCAAATAACACAAGAAAATAGAAGAAGTGTATCAAAGAAGAATATGCAGCAATTAAGTAGGTGTACAAATGGTGACATGGAGATGGTAACCCATGAATTTACCTGAGGCTTTCTTTAGTACAGCGTCAACACACCTGGTCTATAACGGCGCTCAAACATGCTTGCCACTGTCTCCCAAGTCTTGGTCCTCGGGTCAAACTTCTCCACTTTGTTTGTGTTCTCCGTGGAGGCGTGCCACCCCCCTGCCAGACAAAAGGTTGCCATGAGGAGATACTATCATAATGTAACTACCGACAATAATGCACAGACAATAACATTACTGAAAATAGTTGTAGCAAAAATGCACCATTGAGATTAGATTCCTTAGTGTTGAACCTTTTACGTGAATAAGAAATCTATTTAATGGCATTCTTTCAAATTCAAATATATAACATATAGAAAACAAGTGCCTTGATGGAAACCTAAAAAATATGTTCTATATTTCTTATTGCATATCCATTAGTATTGAGGAAATCTCCATGAACTAGTTTTTCATCAACATAACCATCATGAATATTTCAAGAATTTTTTTTTAATAATAATCAGTACATATTAATATACATGTTCCCCATCTTCATACCTGATGACTTCTTCAAAGCTATTTCATGTTCATATTCTCTTGTAGACAATAAATATATTCACATTTCCTTTTAATATCCACATCAAAAACATTTTCTGACAATTTCATCACAAGTTCTGATAGTGTCCTCTATATTGGAACACCTCAAACCATTCCTTCTCTTCATTCCTACAGAGAACAATTGATGCACTTCCCAGTCCCAGGAACATCTGCAACACCAGCATGACTGACTCTACACTTCCTTCTTTCAAGAGGCTCACCAATGATGTAGATGAAGCCATGGAGCACTGCTGCTGCTGACCCGCTGCGGGGGATTATCATGTGGGGCAGCTGCTCCCACGAGTCTGTGTGGGGATCGTACATCTGGTGGGGAGAGGAAAACACAGATACTGACTGTCACATAATGTACTCTAAAGAAAAACATTAAAAAGCAAACATTATGAGAGAGAGAGAGAGAGAGAGAGAGAGAGAGAGAGAGAGAGAGAGAGAGAGAGAGAGAGAGAGTATATTATTTGACATCACACAGACTGCCATCAACAAACTTAATCAACAAATAATAGACCCTACAAAACTGACAGCTCCATGCAGAATAAGTTTTAATCTAAATATGAACATAAGACCAGATCAGTCTGCCATGAACCTATCCTTGCCACTGCATCAATGGTGTGGCAGGCTGCACATGTTTTTGGTCACGTAAACACCTCCCTCAACTGACCCACCTGGACACACTCTGTACCATCTCCATCTTCTAAAATGGCACCTCCACACACATACAGTTTGCCCTGGCACGCTGCAATGGCCGGGGAAGTGAGGCCCAGCTCCATGGAGGCTACAGGGCTCCAGGCGTTGCTGCGTGGGTCATATCGCTCCACATCAGTCAGGCGGTTGGAGCCGTCCCATCCACCCACAGCATACACATAACCGTCCAGTGTTGCCAGCCCTGCACAAAATGGTCATGTGGTTCAAGACACTACTATTACTGCAGGTGAAATTGAAGTGCTCTCTTCATGCTGCTCATTACACATTTAAAATTTAGCAGTATTAGGTCTTTCAATAAGAGAAATAGCTTATTGTTATTTGTGAGGTCCAAAGTGGTGTCTATATTACTGCATTCATTATCTGAATAGCTTTGATCTCTCATTAAATGTAAAGTTGTCTCAATAATCCATTAAAAAGAATTTTGAAGACATCCACCAGCATAAAAATTTTCCACTGTGTTTATAATGAGGGGATTAATGTACAAAAAAACAAAATGTTATAATATCATTTAACTTATAGAAGGATTTAGTACTGTGTCACAAACTAGTCACTGTGGCTTTGGTGATGATCACCTTGGCCTGATGATCTGTAATGTGTGTGTGTGTGAATTCTTATTTACTCTGCAATTTCTGTGATGGTTTCAGTGTGCAACCACAATCCATCACATAAATTTCTTAAGATGTTTCAAAGCTGGCCATGATATTCAGAGAAGTTGACGCTAAAAATGTACATTGAAATGCTCACAAACCAACTTTTATTATATAACAGCTTGAGTTTTTGCAAATCAGTTATTCATATCTTATTTCATTTTCCTATTTCTATTAAGCACTTTGGTTTCCTGTAAATGAAAATGTTTCCCTTCCTTTTTAAACACTAAGTTTTTAAATAAAAAAAAAAACAAGTTACAGAAAATGTAAAAAAATGTTATATGGAATCATGACAAAATTCTCTTTTCTCTACTGCCAACATCCACTTCCTGCAGCAACACTCCTTACCCAGTTCAGACCTGGGCCGGGACATGGGGGCCAGGTCATGCCACTCATCCAGCACTGGGTCATACCGACACAAGCAGCGAGTCACAGTGCCATCAGGAAACTCCCCTCCAGCCAGGTAAAGGACATTCTCTCCAGACACCACCAATCCATGCTTGCTGAAGAGACAAGCAAGCAAAAAAATATTTACAATTAAAGAAAGACAGTATTGTAGAAACTTTTTGATTTAAGAAAATAATAAAGAATAATCCAAAATAAATAAAGGAGGCAATGGAAAGATGAGTGACTGACCTGACAGCAAAGGGAAGGCATGAGAGGCTCCTCCAGCTGTGGGCCAGAGGGTCAAAACATTCCACTGAACGAAGGACTAACTTATTGTCCTCCCCACCCACTGCCACTATCACCTGCAACACAAACACACAACTTAAACAACACATGAAAACCAACATAAACTTCTAAGCTACAGTAATTCTTCCCCTTATCCTTGTAAAAGATCAATTAATAACAATTTCACTGCATTAACAACAAAATAGATCTTAGTTTTTTCTGTATTCTCTATTCATGATCAGAAAACAAACACAAACTCCTAAGCTACAGTAGTTTTTCCCCTTATCCTTGCGAAAGATGAATCAATAACAATTTCATTGCATTAACGATAAAGTACATCTTAGTTTTTTCTGTATGCTCTATTTATGATCAGGAAGTAGCAGGTAGAGATGATGGGAGGAGCTCGTACTGTGGTGGTGTTGGTATTCCGTCGATGGCGTGTCCTTGGCGAGGTGAGCTGGTGACGGCGATCTGGAAGGAGATGGTAGAGCCGGGCTTCCTCCACAATGACTCTGCATTCGGGGGACGTCCGCACTGCGGTCTCTCCTTCCACAACATCCACTAAAAAATAAGGGCTTACCAGTGCCAGCCGAACACACTCCAGGATCTGCAGGGAACATACAAAGGGTGTGTTACTACTCTGTGTCCATCTCCTGAAAGCCAACTCCCTCCTGTAGTGAACATCAGCCAACACTGTCTACATGAAGTTTATCTCCCATCTTTTTTATGTAAAAGGGGAAAGTTGGCCTAGGGCAACATAAAGAATAAAACAAAAAAGTCAGCCACAGGAGAGGAATTGATAAGACGAAAGCTTTTGATTCCATTTTATCAAATAAAACAGTGACTGCAATTCCCCACACACCAAAAAGTACTCCAAACATGGATGGATAAGACCTTTGTAAAGGGTTAGCAAATGAAGGGGGGGGGGTGTGAGAATGACTGGCAAGATGCCTCAGAATGCCTAACTTCATAGAAGCTGTTTTAAAAAGAGATAAGATGTGAAGTTTCCAGTTTAGATTACATATAAGTAAAGGAAAGACCAAGGATATTCATTTTAGGAGAGGGGGACGGTTGAGTGTCATTGAAGAGGAGAGGATAGTTGTATGGAAGGTTGTGTCAAGTTGATAGAAGAAGGAATAGAGTTTTTGAGGCATTGAACAATACTAAGTTTTCTCTGCCCAATCAGAAATCTTAGAGAGATCAAAAGTCAGGCATTCTGTGACCTCCCTGTGGGGTCTGTTGACTTCCTGAATTCAGAATCCTATAAAAACAGATACCACAACCTTTACACTATGAAAATTAGCATTTTTGTAGAACATGTGAAATATCAATTCTAACCTTAATAAAGAAAAATTCTAATTCCATAAAGACAAAATGAAAAATAGGTTTGTACATTGGAAGGAAATAGAACAAAAATCAAAAGAAAATCACAAAAATGACAAGTTTGAAGCAGATTCAATAATCACATCAAGAAATTGTAAAACACTTACAAAATAAAACCTGATCCTGACCTGCATGACTTTTCCAGTAGTGTTTGTTGTCCATCACTACCACACATGTTTATTTCACTTCTCCATAACTGTTTCCTTATTGACCAATGTTAATGCAGGAAAAACTTATGTTACCTTGTGAAAGATGGAGGAGCGAGTGGCATAGGAATGGTGGAGCCATGTGGTGGCGGCATCATACACATACTCCTCCCTCTCCACTTCCAGCTCATCTGATGACAAGATCTCCACCACCTTCTCCATGGGCAGACTGAGCCACTCCTCACCACTCATGACTTGGGTGAAGTTCCTGATGGGAAATACAAAACCACACTCTCAGTAACATGGTCACTTGACATCTCTTTCTTTGACCAAAAGAAACTTGTAAACAAGTGGCTGTGTAATGATTTGGGTGATCAGCATTTCTTTCCTAATGGATGCATTACTTATTCATGATTAATACAATTATTGCTCAAATAGTATTGTGGGTATTGACAAGCATCCACAGGGAACCAGCTGATCCATTCAAGAGCAATGGCTGGTGGTTGTTCTAGTGACTTTTACTCTTAGCGATCGCTGCCTCCTCATCTTCTGCTGTATTTTCAGTATTCCATGCAAAATTTTAGTTTTTACATTACAAAACTATGCTGTCATGGAGGTAAGACTTATAAATAGTTGATTAAAATGTTAGTTTGTGAATATAAATGTATATATAAGACAGTACTGTATGGTGAAATCTACAGTAGCCACCACACTGAAAAACATGACAGCCATTAAGGTAGCTAATGTAACGATGGATGTGAAAAAGGAACTTAAGTGATCTGCGGCATTGAAAAAAAAAAATTACATTGAAATTTTTATAAACAACATTTTGCCAAGGTTAGAACAAATTACCTTAGTTATAGGTATCAATAGTCCAATTCTTTAATACTCAAACAGCCACTTGGAACAAAGCAATTTCAAGTATTGAGTCTCCACTGTATGTTATGAGAAGTGTGAACTCGATGTTCAACTGAATTTCTTTACCCTCAGATCCTGTAGCAAGTAATTTACCTGTACTACCAATTACATCTCCATTTATCTCAATCTTATCTTCCCTAATGAAGGAAAAAGAATACTACACATAGCAGGGAAAGCAGAGCTGGTCTAACCTCAAAGTGTAAGCTTTAGCCTTCTTTGTTAAGTCATGGCAGGCGTGGGCCTCGGCAAAGCAGTGGATGCCCACACAGTTAGTGGCATCAATGTGGCGCTCCAGGAACCTGCAGCAAGCATCCCTTACTGCTGCCACCTCCAGCAAATTGGAGGCACTCAAAAGGGCCTGTGTAGCAAGAAGAAAAAAGATAGTTTTCTTCTTTAAACCCTTATTCATCACATCTCTACAATTACAATCCATGTATATATATCTAATAAATACCACACCTGCATCTAACACATACTCAAGGAAGAATGAGGAAAGAAGAAAGAAAGAAAGGCAAATGAAACAGGCCTAAGTAGTATCTAATTGAGTGACTCACAGTGAAAAGGTCTAAATGATTATCTTAAGATTTCCTAATCATTTGGTCACAACATAAATAGCAATGTACTTCATACCTCCATACTAGAAATTCAGTCCCTGATAAATGCAAAAAAAAATCAAACCCATCTTCATAATTCGTAGTGTTATGTCACTGTCAATCATAAAACTCTCATCTTCTACTTTAGCAGAGGTCATGTATCTTCAATGTCTACTTTAGCAGAGGTCATGTATCTTCAATGTTCTCTCATTACTCAGACGACTACACACAAACCAACACACTGCCAGGCCAATGGAGGTCTGGCCTGGAGTGAGCTACCATGCTGTGGAGGAAGGCTCTTTCACCTATTGTGTGATCTGGCCTCTGCTTATTGAAGGTAGAAAGGCAAAGAATCCTTACTTCCTGAGGAAAGGGAAATGAAGACATGAGGACAAAGAGAAGTAGGGCAAGTTTTCCACTGACCTGTACATTGGACTCAGTAATGGTGATGGTGGAGGTGTATGCATAGTCAAGCAACAGTGCCACCATGCCTGCCTCCACACCACTCAGAGTGATGTGTTCCTGCTGAGACTCGGCAAGGTTGCTCAAGAACATTACCTGGATGGAGTGAAAGGGGTAAAGGCACATGTAAAATGTAAATGTAGTCTTTATTTCACAGGAAATATCTAATCATCACTACACATAATACTTTGCTTTAAAAAACTGCTAAAAACCACAAAACATTGCATACCACAAAATATAACTGCAACAACCAAGAACCTATACAAGAGCTTGCTAATTAACTACAATGATCTACAAATGTGTTTTCAATCTCTGAGGTGGTAAAGATTATGTTCAGTCACCTTGACACACATGAATTAACATGTAATATATGAATCAATAATTGGATAAAACTGCTCACCCTGAAGTAAGGGCTGAAGGACGCTAAAACAGATCGATGGACGGGGAAGGTTTGTCCATCCACACACAACGTTACATCACAAAAATGGCCATTCTTGCGTAACTCATTCAGACCACTCAGAACCTGCAAAGAGCACCAATCAGTCTTTTATAGTGTTTAATATACAGGTATAGGGTAACCAGTAATTTACTCATTTTTACTTCAAAAATGGAAAAAATAACAAGCAGCAGACACACACTTCTTAACACTGGTTGCTTACCCTCCCTCTGCCCTCAAAGACTCATTTCTAACAGGAAATTAATCAGTTTAGCACAAAATCTCTTATGAATGATAATAGTATTACATAAACAAAATTAATCAATAGACTGCTACTTGAAGTTTATGAGAAATTCTTAAAAAATGAAAATGAAGAAAAATTACTATTCTTACAAAAAAATCTTTTATGTAAGAGCAACACTAGCAAAGGAAAGAAAATAAATAAGAGAGGCCCACAAGTGCAAATCTCTCAAGCAAAGTCCCGACCAATCATCTTAATACTGGAGGACAAGTCATGGGATAGAGGAAACACAGAAGCAGGCAGGCAGTTCCAGAGCTTACTAGAATATGGGATAAATAATTGAGTGTACAAGGTAATTCTTACATTAGAGAAGTGGACATAAAAAGGATACAAGAAAGCAAAGAGGCCTGTGCAGTGAGGCTGTGGGATGAGGGAAGACATGCAGTGAGAAAGATCAAAAGAGCAGTTAGTGTGAAAATAAGAGTACAAGATAAATAGAACACAGTCAGTTACAGGAGAGGAGTTGATAAGATGAAATGGCTTTCATTCCAGCCCATGTGTAAATGGAAACCCCTTATTATATGTGAAAAATACTAAATTAATGAGCAGATAAAGCTACCGTGTTAAAATGGCACTAGAAGTTGTCAAGTTAAATCAGATCAAATTACAAATAAGAATTTACAAAAATCCAAAAGTACTTTCCAGCCACAAATTGTGAAGTAATACTAGGTTAAAATAACTCAAGTAGGTTATCAATATTTGAAATTTTGTGCAACATGAAGAAGGGATACAACCATCCCACATAAACAAGTGAGATGAAGAGTCTTCAGCAGTATATCAAGGTAAGCAAAAAGGAGCACACTGACATTTTTGTAAGGTTTTGCTAAGGTCAGATCAAATTACCAGATTTATAGGCATCAATAGTTGAAGCTTTTAATAGGTACTCGAACAGACATTTGGAACAAATCAAGTTCAAGTATTGAGTCTCCACTGTGTAATACTTAGGTCATTGCCCCTCCTCACCCACACAAACAAGAACTGTAAAAGGCAGAGCCAGTTTTAGCTGCACTGATGTTCTTGGTATGCATGACATAGAAGGTAAGTGGCAGTATGCATGACATAGAAGGTAAGTGGCATGATGTTGGTCAAGAACTACTATTAAAATGTATGACAAAATCATGGAGTGGAAAATTACACTACAAGGCAAAAGCAAAACAACAAATACAAACATAGTGACAAAATGAGTGTGATGAGGAGAGGTGAGAAGGTGAGTAAAGGTGAGGAGAGTCTTGGATATCCATGCTGTCCATCTTCAAAAAATATATAGTTATGCAGATAGGGAGATTCTAAACATCCATGCTTGATTATGAAATTGTTAGAAAATAAAAATAAATGGAAGAGAAAAAAGTGCAGGCTACCCACATCAATGGAAGAGAAAATATGAATAAATAAATAGTGCAGTACCATTTCTTAATACAAAATTCTTCTTTTCTTCTATTATACAAGCTCTAATTATCAGCTTATTTCCCATTAGGATAACGTCTCAACTTCAATGCTATCAACTGTGTCACTACTTTTGACAGCCCTAGTTAAGCAAACATCAAAATTCATGCACCACTACAACGAGATAAGTGCAGGCTACCCACAGACTCTGGATGAGCAGAGTTCACAAACTTGCAGTCTTCACCGGGAGTAGAGGGCTGGGACTCCTGCAAGCCCTCGCCCCCGGCAGCCCCCTTCTGGCACCCGGCGTCCCGCTGCAGCATGGCCCTCACTGCCTACTGCCCACTGCCCAGCTCAGTGCCTCACTCCCTGTGGTCAGAGTCATTGTTACAACCTACTCACTAAAGCATAAAGGCGCATGGCCGCTCCTCCTCTGCCTTCTACATTCATTCCATTATAATTTCAGCAGGCTTGGCACCACCACACCTGTCATCACTCCAGCCAGCGGAGTCATGACAGTGCGGCGCCAGCGGCTCACCACCCACCCTCTCTCTACCTGGCAGTTTGCTGACCACGCCTCGGATCTGCCATCCTTCATAAAGTACACTAAAACACGTTACTAATGGCCTCGGATAATTTCCTCATGACGTCACAGGGAGAGTTGTCACCATTGATCACTATGAGATGAGCGGCGTCCGCCCCGCCCCGCCCCGCCACCACTGTTTACTGCGATCATTGCCAGTCTGTCTACTGTGCCTGACAGGGGTCCCAGATTTCTGTGGCGAAATTTTCCTATACATCCGTAAAAAAAAAAAAATAAATAAATAAATAAAACACCAACATTTATTTGGCCACTTTTTTCAGTTCTGCAGAATATCACAAAATTGAACAAAAAGATACTATATTTTTGTCCACACCTTGCCTTTTTCTTGTTCTCAGGTATGTCTGCACTATCCATGAAGGCACTGCGTTTCTGCCATTCTCTTTACTGTTAAAAGTCAGGTAGAACAACAACACCCGTAACTTAACGCCCTTTTGTGTGAAACTCCCGATAAAGCTTAAATAGGCCTCCCCCGGGCCGGGTCCCCGCCGGCACCGCGCAGGCCCCCCCACATTCCTCCTCCTGCCCTCTTGCTATTCACCACTATCGTGTTTCCATGGCTTTTGCGCTTTGAACTCTATCAAATGCCTCTTATTTTTCTTATAAAAGAGAGGGAATATGGTTACGGGCAAGATAAAGGTTAAAACAAAAGAGGTTTACTTAGTTGCCAGTCCCTTCACTCACACCTAGACGGACTATTTAAAACACTCGATATTGACACTAAACACTTTAATTAAAGACCATGCAACACCTGAACATGCCCACAAACACTTTCAAATCTCACTAAAAACATCCAATATATACTAAAACCATCCTCACACACACCCACACCACACATTCAAATAATTTAAAACACTCCATATAGACCCTAAACAGATTTAAAATACCATGTAACACCTCAAAATGCCTACAAACACACTCGAAACTCAATGAAAACACAATATAAACAAATTTTCCTTACTCACACCTAAACACATCAAGATGGAGTACAATGGATGGTGGCATACCACAGGGGTCAGTGCTGGCAACAATATATAGAGAGAGAGATCTAATAACTGTACAAGTTAGTAAACAAGATGGAAAAGATAGATAGACAAGACCTGATATCACTGATTGCAGATGGAGGTAGATGGACAAGAGGACACTCAAAGAAAATCATATAAACTTAATGTATGAGATATTAAAAGTTCAGTTTTCCACATAGGACTGTGGCTCTTGTTGAAGATAGACTTTTTAAGGATGTTTTTTTTTATGATTCTGGTGTTGGATTGGCAACATTTCTGGTTTAGTGAAAGGAGAGATTGTCTTGAAAATATAGCTAGTTTTCTCTGAGGCCTTGAGATACTGTTGTAGTGAGAGAGCAAGGTGTTTCTGAATACTGCCTACTTGTGTTAGTACAAAACTGGAGGAACACTTTAGGAACAGAGGAAATAGTCCAATATAACATCATAAAATCAAAGTACAAATCTTATAAGGTGCAGAATAAAAAAAAAAATCACTGAAGGAACAAATAAATTAGATACATAAGAAAATAAAAATCACTTAGGAAACAGATGAATTAGTCCAATCTAATATGATAAAATCATAGCACAAATTTTATAGGGTGCATAAGAATCAGTAAAGACATCTAATGATTTTGGTGCACATGAGATAAACTTTTTTTGAGAGTCAACTCAAAGATTGGCTGAAGAATAGTGCTGTATATGTATTTGTTATTCAGGAAAGTAAGCAATGTAAATCAATAAGTTAATGATTGCATGTATGTATCAATAATAGAATTATTCTAGGATTATTATCCTTTGAATCTGATACCAAAGATGTTACAGATTCTGTTGCTTTTCCTTCATCTATCATGTGTATGCTTCCTGGCCAACTCTGCAATAACAATTCTCTCTCCTTCGATATATAACTTCAATGGTTTGGTATGCAGTTTCATATTAAACCTTTTCCTAATATCTATACCTAGTATTATCTGAGATGGCAAGGCTTTATTTTCACTGATTACAAAATGATGAGTGTACATCTTTCTTCCAATCTTCAGAGATAGCTTACTTCTTCCTCAAGTTGACAAATTACATCTGTGCTCACCTTGCAAATGACTTTATTGGATGGAGAAATGTGTTTATTTCTGAGACTGCCGATAGCATCACGCGATATGAGAGACAGTAGGTACTCCTGACCACGTGTCAATCAAAGCTACTGTCCTGTACTCTTGCCTTCTATATGAACTTCATTGAAAACATGCCCCATGTCACTACGTACAGTGGCAAGCACTACCAATTCATGGTTACCTATGTGGCGCTGGGAGTAAATTGGGTTTTTTATTTTTTTTGTTTGTCCTGAGCAGTTCCAACTTGAATGCAATTTCTTTAGGCAGTAGATACCTATGATTGTACCATGTCAAAACACTTGGTTTGTGTTCCGTTTTCAAGATCCTTGATCCATGAATGAGAGCTGTTTATACACCTAACTAACATTTGGTACATCCTGACTTCTCTCTCTTCTCCACACAAAATTGAGACAAACTGATCAACACGGAAACATTATCATTTGCTCTGTCCGCGATGGCTATGGCTATTTCCCCGGTACTAATGCAAGGAGGAGGAGGAGGAGGAGGAGGAACCTGGGGGTGACTGTGGCACTGTGAACACTGTGTTGGGTGATGCCAAAATAATATCTATGACTACTATCACATCATTCACACACTTAATAATGATGATAGTAGCAACACAAGAATAAGAATTACTACTAGTAATAATAATAATAATAATAATAATAATAATAATAATAACTGCTGCTGCTGCAGCTGCTACCAGTACTATTGAAATCCCTTAGCTGCACACTTCCATTCTTCATTCTTTTCTCTCACTATTACAACTTAGTCCTTTTATTGGGAAAAATACCTAGAAATGGTTAACAATAGTGGGAATTAAGGAAAATCAGGTTTGTGTCTGGGTCCAGTGGCATGGGGGGGGAGGGGAAGAGGGTGGGATGAGACAGATCACTTTATTTAAGACTCAGTCACTGCTGTAAGGCTTTTCAGGGATCATTTCTCCCTTTTTGTGGTTGATGGAAGTTTAACTTGATTCTCTGACTCTGGAAATACAAGGCAGTGCCGCTCACTACCTATGGATTTGGTTGGAGGTAGGGCTTGGCCTAGGGGCTATGGGTCTCTCCGAGGCCTTATATATACGTAATGCAATCCATTTTGAAAATCGATACAAGAAAGAAGCTGCCCACATTGACCTGTACTATGTTTTTCACTGGCATAAATACCCTAACAAATTCTGCCACAATAAAATCGTAAGTCCGCTGGTCAACAACAGAGCGCGCCACGATCGCCGGTGTTTGTTTACGTTTTACGGCGCCACAAAACATCCCACAGATCAAGATGGGAGAGACACCCACACTACATTATATTACGGATTCTAAACACATACAACCACCACTTAACACACACCTAAAGAAAACACTAACTCCTCCTCCTATAAAGAACTTTCACTACGGTGTTTGGCCACCATTAAAATAGTGAATGGGAAATTACGCATAGCTGGACTTCATGTCATCGAAAATTGTTGCTTGGGTGATCATCTTTTCCGTGTTTTAAGTCCTATATCACACACCAGAACAATCCTAGTGTGGAAATTAAAAATAAAGTTGTAGTTCATAACAGGTTTTAAGTGTTAGGTTAGGCAGAAATCAAAATCACAGTAAGACCAGATCTTCTTGTGGGCAAAACCTGACTTTACATTCCTTTCCATGAATACAATGCTACAACAACGCCAGCTCCACCAATAAAAGAGAACAGATCCTGCTACAATGGCGAAGAACTTTTTTCTTCATCTTTTGTGTAGGGAGTCAGCTCCTCTCCCTTCCCCCTCTGGGGTCCCCTATGCCTCCCAAAGCCATCTCCTCCATTATAATAATACACAGCAAGGCTTTAAATCACCTGAAAACACCTGCAATACACTTGATATTGCCTTAAATATGCAGGGCAGGAGGGTGGGCAGGTCGCCGGGGGGAGCTGTGGCACGGCTCACGGCCACTCGCCTGGCCTGGGCAGGTTAGGTCACCAAGGGTGGTGGTGAGGTGGGGGTGGTGTGCAGTGGTGTGTGTGTGGTTGTAGTGTGGGGCCATGACATGCATCCAGTTGGAACCTGTACATACTATTAGTTTTACTCAGTAAAGACATTTAATGATTTTGGTGCACATGGGGGTAAACTATTTTTGGGAAAAGTCAACTCAAAGATGGAATGAAGAATAGTGCTACATATGTATTTGTTATTCAGGAAAGTAAACAATGTAGACCAATAAGTTAATGATTGCATGTATGTATCAATACCAGAACTGTTCTAAAAGATTGATGATTGAATGACAGACAGATGTCAAATGCAGTTTGGCATTAACAAATGCAAGGTACTCAGTGTAGGTAGAGGCAATCCACAAAACAGATACACAATAAACAATGAGGCATCGATAAGCTCGGAATATGAAAAAGATTTAAGAGTTAAAGTTAGCTCAGATGTTGCTATAATAAAACAATGCTTTGAGGCTAGAAGTAAAGCAAATAGAATACTAGGCTAGATATTTAGGTGTGTTAAAAGCAGCAGTCCCCAAGTTATATCAAAGCCATATTTGTTAGTGATCAGACCACATTTTGATTATGTGGTATAATTTTGATCAACAGATAAAAGAAAATTTGTACATCTACTACAATCAGTGGAAAAGAAAATGTCTACAAGAACATCAGGGTTGGGAAATATTCCATAGGAAGCACTGAATTTGCATTCCTTAGAGACTTAGGAAGAGAGGGGACGTGATTGAAGTATTCAAGTGGTATAGGGGTCACAAGTATGGGGACATTAGCAATGATCTATGGTCAATTATAAGTACAGAACCAAAAAGTAATGGGTTCAAGCTGGAAAAATTTAGGTTCAGAAGAGTGTGTGTGTGTGCTCATGTTCTCTGCCTGTGTGTGTGCTGCCTGTACTTGATGTTTCTCAACAAAATTGTTGAGATAGATACATAGATACAACTCATAACATTGCAGAATTTAATGGCCATCATATAAGCATAATATAAATAGAAGCCATTATAAGAAGAAGAAAGGTACATTTTTTTTTATGTAAGAAAGGAAAGCTGGCCAAGGAGAACATGAAACTAAAGAAGAAGGAAGAAATGGAAGGTCCATTTAGTTGCCAGTTCCCTTGCAGGTCCGAGAAAGTTAGCCAAAGACTGCTAAATGGGATAAGTGTTTTGTATGAATCATGCAATAACAAACCAAAGTTTGGCCAAACCTCACCTTAACTCATATCAACTTTCAATTTAGAGAAACTGTCAATATCCTAATAATAGATGAATAAAGATATATAACATGCATTTAAAAACACTTTTGATCTAATCAACCTGATCTGAGCTTACTTCATGTCATCCTTCAAGTCAGGCAAAAGGGTTGATATCCTAATAATCAATAAATCAATAAATCAATAAATAAACATAACATGAATTTAAGAGCACTTGTTATGTAATCAACATGTAAGGCACCTAAACAGACTGATGTCTCTCTGCCTACCAATGAACAGTCAGTCAGTCAGGCTGCAAGAAATCAATCTGCATGTTAAATAAAATGTTCATAGAAAATTGATGTTTAGATGAGAGAGAGAGAGAGAGAGAGAGAGAGAGAGAGAGAGAGAGAGAGAGAGAGAGAGAGAGAGAGAGAGAGAGAGAGAGAGAGAGAGAGAGAGAGAGAGAGAGAGCGAGAGAGTGCG
>CM035199.1:5519714-5530984 GCA_020233015.1 Callinectes sapidus | reverse complement strand
ATGTATTTTCATATTTATTCTGCTAATTATTTGTCAATTTTATACAGCTTCAGAAACTCATGTGGAGATTAGAATAGTACAGACTCTGGGCATTAATCTTCTGACTTCCATACACCCTTCCAAATGTCAATGATATCTTCTAATCACATCCAAAACTCATAGTAGAAAATGTGCCCCAGTACTGAAGGGGTTAAGCCAGGATCTGGGTTTAATAGTTTCTTGGAGCTTCCCCAAGTGATGGTGTGTTTCCACACCTTGAATAGGTCTTCGGTGCATCAAGTGATAATTTTTCATCCAAAATTACATAGTGGTGCACTCACATATAAATCAAATAAATATCTTAGCTTCCCAGTGTAGCAGTGATAAGACTCTTGCAATCAGAGCAATGACCTACTACTACAGGCACAGAGTGGAACTAAAGCATGTGTCATTGTGGATGAATAGGCAAGAAAATATATCAACTATCTATAATTTCTAAAAATGTAAATGTTTGTCCAAGTAAGATGTACATTTAAGTTTCACATATGTATAAGTAATTTAAGAAGCATACAGGATAAAAAAAATTGACTTAGTAGTGCTTATACTAACTTAGCCAAAGCTGTTCCAAGGTTCAGTCGGACAGAAACTAGGCAGTAGTAGCTGGACTTACACTTTACGAGTGAGTTCATATTTCAGAGCATTGTTGTAGGTAAACATTAAACTGACATGGATTAACACTTTCCCTGATGTATGATAGAGTAAATATGTAAGTGTGGTATGAAAAATCTTGCCCATTCTCAGTATAGAGTAGGATATTTAATAGAATTCCAGAAGAAAACTGTAACCTTGACATAACTGACCAGGGTATATTTTTCCAAGCAGAAAGATACCACAAGGAGTAACCATGCCTGAGGAACAGACACAAAATGAGCGGCAGCAGGAGGGTTCCTCCGGGGAGCAAACACAGCAGGCCCGAGGAATGGAGGCACTCAAGACACACATTTTAGAGCACAAGGTGGAGACTCTACTCTGGGCCACTCGTGCCCTCACCCTCATCTTCTGCATATCCTACCTCATCCCTGTGTTTGGGTGAGTGACTGTAGGGCTTCACCTGTGCTATAACTCCCTCAGACCATAGAATACCGTTTATATTTGTCTGATTAAAATTGGATCTCTATTTTAAATCTTTGGTCCATTTCATACTGCCATAACAAACATCCATTGTATTTTTGTACGACAGGAACCCGTACAGCAGCTACCAGAAGGTATTAATGAGCAATGCTGCCACGTCTGCCCTTCGCCTTACCCAACGCATCCCCTCTGTTCAGTTCTCAAGAGAATTCTTTGCTCATCTGCTGATGGAAGACTCAGCCCATTACCTCCTTTACTCTATCATCTTCATGTATACTTCACCCATGACGATGGTCCTTGCTCCCATTTTTCTCTTTGCCCTTCTCCATTTTGCAAGTTATTCCCTTGGCCTTCTTGATGTAAGTATAAAACATACTTTACTCTGGAATATCTTTCAAAATGTAGCTTACCCTAATGTGAGAAAAATAGTATTGAAAGGATTCCAGTCATGTCATACATTTGGATAGTAATATTACCTGCAATCTATTATTTCGTTTTCCAGCACTGGTGATTATTATAACCAAAGGCAGTTTTATAAGGATAGTTCAGTACCTGGACTGGAGTGGATGGAAACCTTGTATATTGGTGTTGTGTTGCCTAAATTTTCATTTCTAAAGATGAAACAGCACAAGCTGAATAAAAAGTCATCCAGTTGAAATTCAAGTTATTCCGTATACAATGATTTATGAGTTGTTCCTCTCTTCCAACAGGTCATAGGGCAAAATAATGCTCTAGGTTCAAGGTTCCTGATTTCTCTCATAGAATACCACCACAGAAACATTTTACGAGGAGCGGCCTTTGTTGAAATCTTCCTAATGCCTCATTGTGTTCTCTCTCTCCTTATGTAAGTAACTAAACTGAATCTCTTCTGAATGTCAGACAAGTAGAAAATTAATATTTAGTGAAAGCATGTCTAATAATAATAATGTTAATGAAACTATATGTTGAACACAAAATATTGCAATTAGTGGTAATAGCTATTATGTAAAGCAAACCTTGCATTACAGGGGCAGAGGCAGCCTCATAACACCATTTGCTTTCTACCGTTTCCTGACCCTGAGATACTCCTCCCGCCGTAACCCATACACCCGCAACATGTTCCATGAGCTGCGGGTGGCATGTGAACACCTGGCCAACTCCCCCAATACTCCAACCTTCCTGCGCAATGCTCTCTACCGGAGCATCACGTTCGTATCTGGTCTGGCCCCTGTGGTGACCCAGTAGCCTTACTCTGCCACCAGGGATTTATCTAGCCATAGGGAACACAGGAATATATTATTATGTGAAGGAAGGATTGCCCAGGTTCTTTTCATTCACACAAGGGAACAGAGCTTTACCACAGACTTCTCCAAGTGGATAATATTGCTTAGTGTCATGTGTAGACTACTCTGAGGATGAGATGATGAGATGCCCAACAGACAAATTGAACACAATGTCATATCAAAAAGTAAGAGTAAAAGATGTGCACTATCTTGGCAGGGTTTCTTTTTATAAAATGTTTAATTTTGACTACATCATACTTGATATGTATGGCTTAAACTTTATATGTATGGAATCATAATGACACACAACTATGTAGAGAATTAGATCCTTGAAACAAGTATATATATTTTCTAGTTAGTAGTGGGAGTAGCTTCCATTATGTTTTGGTGACGTGCTATTGATGTAGCTGTTCACCCCAGATGGATGAAACTGAAGTCTTGAATTACTAATGTGAAGGAACTGAACATCAGCTGCAGTGTTGTCAGTTTGCTTGGTGTATTTTCTCAACAGTGTCATAACATCTCTGCCAAGGGTGGTCACATAAGAAATCATTTGTTCTCACCCTCAGCATCTTTGTTCTACTTGGCTGTAAGACCTTGGCACGAGGGTTTGTTCCACCTATGGTATCCTTGTATCCTCCCAGCCTATCGTGTACTCCAGGCGGGCACGTGTGTTACACCTTTGGGAAATTTATGCGGAGTGTCATTTTTTCCTCCTTTTTTTTTCTGTCCTCACTTGTTTGAAATTAATTATAAGACAAACTTATAATATCAATATTCATTCCAACTCTCTCTCTCTCTCTCTCTCTCTCTCTCTCTCTCTCTCTCTCTCTCTTCTTCTCTCTCTCTCTCTCTCTCTCTCTCTCTCTCTCTCTCTCTCTCTCTCTCTCTCTCTCTCTCTCTCTCTCTCTCTCTCTCTCTCTCTCAATATTTTTATGAAGGTATTATTATGGTTTTGTATTCATTTACTGTTCAGTTATTCCAGAGTGTACAAATATAAGCACACTTTAATGTGTTAAGGGAAGATTAAGTGAAATAATCCCATCTTGATATTGAATATTTGAAGATATTTTCTACAAAAATTACCTTCATGCCTTATCATTCCTAGCAGTTTAAAGTAAATGAAATGAAGGTGTGAATATATAATTACTACTTAGCAATATCCTTCTGTAATCATACATTTGATTTTGCATAAAGCTGGAAACGGTGAAGAAATTATTTACAAAGTTGAAGTAGCATATGTATGATGTCATTTCCATTACTAGTCCGCGGTGCATTTGTAAAATTAGTTCTGGACTTGTGTATTGTGTTGAGCATGTCACAATTTTGGAAGAAAGACCGGTCGTAGAGTAATACATTATTTCACGTTGTAAGTTGCATGTAAATTCTTTTATTTTGTTGGCTCTTTGTTTATTTGTTTAAAAATAATAATTCTAATAATCAGTGCATGCCATGAGTATGATTTTGAAGAGGTGGTTTGTCTCCTAGAGTGGCTTTTAAATGTGGTTTGTCTTTTGCCAGTATTGTTTGTGTATGAGGTTTGTCTTCTGCCAATACCTTAGCTATTGTTTGGAAATAAGTTTGGTTTCCCACACATGAAAAGTTTGAAATTTACTAATTCTTGATTTTCAGCATTAACTTGGTCTGAGGTTTAATTGTATGATAGCATTATTATAAAACTCCTAAAAATGAATCTAAATTTAGGTTTAGTTTGTTCTGTTATTGAGTTGATTACAACTACAAAGATGTTCAAACCCATAGATGTCAAATGGCACCTCAAATTTAATCAGATATGAAATATTATTATTATTTATTTATTTCATATTTTTCCCTCCATGTCAGTTACTTCACAGCAACTGAGTTGTTGTGATCATACAAGTATTGCATTTGCAGAGGATGTGATATTTACATTTTTTGGTAATGAATAGTTCTTCCTTCCCTTTCTTAACTAGTGTAGTGGGATATTCCTTTAGACTCCTGGAAACGTGATCAAATTATCCTTGGACTTAGCAAACTAAACAGAACATTCATTGCAAGAGCATTGCAAGTTATCATGAGAACAGAAAATGTATGTACTGTGAGCTACTTTTGTGTTAGTGCACTACACTTATAAAGATTAATTTTGTAGAGAAAAATATATAATTGGTAAAACTTGCAAATTGATTCCTGAAGCATTTAGCTTTCTGTTGTTTTCTGGTCAACTCTTTGAGGCAATTTGATAAGGATGTGTGTGTAAGCATTCATGTTTGCACTGGCAGGAATTGCATTTTCTGTGCATGGATGTATGTTGTGTGAGAGCACTTGCCCTGGAGTAAAATAATCATTGTGGTTGGGGCAGTCACTTGATACAAGCTGTATGTAGAAATATGAGTATCATGTCTAAAAGTCATTTGTATGCTTGTTTTTTTAATAAATCACTAATCTATTCACATTATTTTCAGCAAACAAAAAAAGGATTGGTCATCATTTTATATTTTCTTTGTTCATGTTTTGTTTAGTTAAGACCATCTAAGTCTATTTCAGTTGTTTCCTAGGTTGTCATTATTATAACATTTGACCAACATGCCAAGTTGCAAACTCTGGTACTTCACCTTCAGATGAATGTTCTCCAGCTTGTCCTATAACCACAGCCAAGAGCTTAACACTGAGGGTTGTATCTCCAGATATGCAAAAAAGCATTTGCCTTCTCTCATTAAACAGAGTATATTTCCTATAAAAACCCAAAATCATTTTGTACAGATATGTGTTGTGTAATAAAAGATTAATGTAATGAAGTCTTTTCTCCATTTGCTGTGGATGTTTTTGTGTTTGGATGTAACAATCACACTGTCAGGTTAGAGATTAAAAAGAATTGTAAACCATGTTTCAAATCAAAACACTCACTGCATACCTGTCTCAGGAGAAGGAGAGTGAAATGAAGAAAGGAGTTAGTCTATATGCATTCGTGGCTGGATATCTATCATAGAAAATAAGCAAGGAAATTGGTGATACTGCCTTTCTTAATACACAAAATTGGCTGAGTTGATTACTAATGTAAAACAAATACTATTCATTCCGTAACTGCTTTATGGCCCTCGAGCCTTTGCCAGGATCTGATAGGTGTTGTGCTCCTGATGTTCATGATGCTATCCTGCCCTATTTAGTGCAAGGATTCTATAATATCCTTGATTTAGTGGTTCCATTTCTAATCCAGGTTAAAGATTTATCTTGCCTCAAGTCAAATTTTTAGTGTTTCATTAGATAGTCCTATCAGATGTATAACATTTAGAGGCAGATTTAAAGATACCCCTACAATAAACATGAGTCGGCAAGTACCAGCCTTGCATCACAGTGCTGCATGCCACTCAAGAAACATGTTTTAATTTTACTTTACTCATGTCATGGAAATTGACTTGGCATTGGCAATGACATAAACATGGCTCATTTCACCATGATTCCTGAATTCTGTCTTCCATTTGGATTGATATGGATTTATCTATCTATTCATGAGTACATACGCGTGATTTCTGTTCCTTACAACTTTCTCAAGGGGAACAGGATGACTATGATAAAGTCTCCGTTTCTGCTGATATATTATTTCCAGGTAATATTTTGACTGATAAGAGAAGATATATGGATGAAGAATCAACACTAGTTCTAAGTAAAGTTGGCTTTTTATGAACTGATGTATAAATTTCTCATATATAATTTTTTAACACCTAATTCCCTCTGGGACTATCTTGCTAGGGAATGGCCACAACAGAACCACCTCCACTTTTAATCTTCTCCCACTCTGCATTATTATGAACAATGATTGTATTCACTGACCACTCATAATACACAAAAATATTAACAATTATACTTGACTTCTGCTGTATGGTAAATATAAAGTTTACTTCCACAGCCAAGAGAGTAATAAAAAAAAATACAGCTTTGTCTTAAAACATTGAAAAATTCATCTCGAGTTTTGCCTCAGTGAATTAGCTTTGTTGAGATGTTTCTTTCTAAGGTGTTGGTTGTATCACATTTACACACTGTTGTGTGATTAATGCAATTGAGGATTTATTATTTATTACAATTTGGCATAACTGTGGCAGTGACGTGGTGCGCCGCAGCGATGTTGCCAAATGTAGGGACATGTCCCTAAACGTTGGGACTTTTAGTTAATTTTGATGGGCGTAGGGACGTAGGGACGCCCAGGAAAATTTCTCGTAAAGCTGGGGACTCTTGAGGAATCATCGATATTTTGTATATTTTCATGTAACACACACACATCATGTATGCAGTAGGAATACCAACAAGTTTATTTCCTACTGCATGCTTATAAACGTTCCTCATTATTTTATTTATTTATTTTTCTTCGATGATCTTACTAGAAAATGGGAGCTCGGAATCCGAGGCTTTCGGATCAGCTGTTTCGGGCAGACTGTGTTTACGTGTTAGGAAGGAGTGAGGTGAGGTTAGGTAGGCATAAGCATTGTGTTAGGTGCCTCCTGGACCCTCAACCTCACTCAGCATAGTGGAGGCGGGCCCAAGCACACCTAAGAAAGTAAGAAGTAGGAGTAGGAGAGGAGACTTAACAAGAGAAGACAAATCTCCACCCAGAAAACAGCGGTTTCGCATTGAGTGGCTACAGGTAGTGACACTCCTACGGATAATTATTTAGTTTATCTTGGCGTACTTTTTTCGATATAAAGACATTAGATTCTTGGGTAAAATTTGGTGCTTTTTTTTTTTGACAGAAACACTAAATTAATTTTATTTCCTGCATCAGTAGCAGAATTTAATAAAATTTTAACAATGAATGAAATAGGTAAACCTAACCTGACCTAACGTAACCTAACCTATTGTCATCATCACTATTGTTATTATTTCTTTTAATAGTTATTATTATTATATTATTATTATTATTATTATTATTATTATTATTATTATTATTATTATTATTATTGTCATCCAAGCTAAAAAAAATGTATTGATATAATGAAAATGAAGAAGAGATTTTGAGAATATATGCTCAATTCTTTTTTTTATGAAAAATTCGTTTATCTACGTCTTTTTCCTCGCTAATTCGCTTTATTTTGATGGCTAAGGGGTCATATATGTATTTTTCCACGGTTCATCTGTATTCTTTGTATATAACCTACTAGATTTCATAGCTGTGTGAAGAGAAACATGGAAATATATAACTACGCTCTGGATGCTGGTTCGTTTATTTACGGTTTTTTTTTTCCACGCTAAATCGCCTTACTCTCGACGTGTAAGTTAAGGGGGATGTATATACATATTTATCTATTGTCTATCTATGTTCTTTGTATAATTATAACTACTCGATTTCTTAGATGTGTCAAGAGAAACAGAAAAATACAAGAACTTTTGGCAGCTGTTAAAATAATATCCTCCTTCCCGGCCTGCGCCGAGTGTGGGTGGCGCCTAGAAAGAGAAAAATAGAGCTGGCTTTGATATTATAACTCTCACTTTTCTCTCCGCCACCTCTCACTGTCCCTACACCACTCTCTCTCACTTTCCCTTCATCCCAGTCTTTTTTCCCTCCACATCCGTCACCTACTCCCCACCCCCCCTCTCAATTTCCCTCCATCCTAGTCTTTTTTCCCTCCAAATCCAAATGGTGTGGTTTTAAAGGATTTTATTTTTTTGGACTGAGAGGAAGTTGTTGTAGGAATTGTGTCATCGTGGTTAAATATATATACCACTCGTATTCCATAGTACAAGGTGATACTCCCTTGTTTGAACCGGGAGGAACAACACCCCAAATCTTTTAATAATGATTAGCATGATATTATTACATATTATTACATGCATATATTCTCTCTCTCTCTCTCTCTCTCTCTCTCTCTCTCTCTCTCTCTCTCTCTCTCTCTCTCTCTCAGTAATCGGGTCCTGCCAGGGCCTGGTCAGTTCGTATCCTGCTGGGGCTCTGTTGTTGCTAGTTTGTGTCGCTGAACACTCATTTGGGGTGTTCTTATAACTTTCCTGCTGGCCTGCTGCTGGTATCTTTTTGTTCTTCTCTGGTGGTGAGTTGTATGCAGTCAGGTTTCGTCCACTACGCTGTCTGAAGGAGTTTTGTGAGGCGAGTCAACCTGCGAAGACCTGTTCCAGTATGGCGTCAAAGATTACTATGGACAGGAATATGCCGTTCTCCGGCGAAGGAGACGTTGTATTATGGCTGAAAAAGGTGACTTTGGCGGCGAAGTTACAGAAAATATCAGGTTTAGCCAGTTTCATCCCATTGTGTCTGGAAGGTGACGCTCTGGCGCTGTATTTGGAGTTGAGTGAGGAAGATGAGGAGAGTGCCGAGGAAGAGGAACGGAGGAGCCCATGCTTGTAAACAGAGGTCCCAACCTGCCGTGTGATGTCTTTTTTGACCTCTGTTTTTGCTTGTCGTGTGTTAAAACATCGACGAAGATGGTTTTGAGTGTTTGTGGTGCCTGTGATGAAAGTGTGGCCAGCAGGCAGAAGGCGGTGTCGTGCGAAAGATGCATGATATGGTTCTATGTGTGGGCTTGGAGCTTTTAGTGTTTCAGTGCAGGCAATGTTTGAACAAAAGTCTGGAAGAATGGAGAAAACAAGATAATGACGACAAAGAGTGAAGACCGGCAGGAAGTGGCCAGAGTAGCGAAGCAACATTTTAAGAAAGCCCCTGTCCATATCATCCGTAATAGCATGGTGAGGAAGACCACAGACTTCTTGAGGAGGGGGTTGGAGTGCACCAGTATGGGAGGTGCTAAGATCCAAGATATAATGAGGTGCTAAGATCCAAGATATAATGAAGGTTGTGGAAGAAGTGAAGGAAATGGATGAAAGAAGCCTGCTTGTAATACAGGGAGGAGGAAATAACCTGGAGTCCGTTGGCACTGATGAAACGGTGAAGGAAGAGATATAACTTTCAGGTAGATCTGAGTGAGAGGAGGTGGGATGATGGTGTTAATGTGTATGATGTGGAACACCTGAATGAAAGACTGGTTGAGAATGTGCCGAGTGCTGCTGAGGATCAGATAGGATATGTGAGAGTGAGCAGAAGAAAAATAATTTGTAAACCATGGTGGAATGATGAGAGGCTAGGAAGGAGTGAAAGAGAATGAATAGACAGTGTAGATGGTTAAGAGAAAAGAGACTTGAAAGCAATGAGGCAGAGATTGAGTACCAGAATGTATGGGGAATGTATGTGAAACAGCAGAGACTGACAAGGCGAATGATTATGAAGGCACAGATGAAGTGTGAAAGGAGTGTGATTGAATCTTTAAGGGAGAAAGGAATGGAAGGGGGTCGTGAATGGTACAAGTTCACGAGAGGTGAGAATATGTCAGGGAATGTTGGTGTGGAGAGTCTGAAAGTGAATGGGCAAGTCATAACAGAGAGGGAAAGAATCAGGGATGCAATTGCAGTTCTATGAAGAAGTTGGTGGTGTAGGTGAGGTACATGGTGCCAGTGCCAGGGAGGAATGTGTGAAAGGAGAGGAAGAATGCAGATGAACTGAATGAGAGAATCAGCAAGGAGGAGGTGGAGAAATGTGTGAGAAGGCAAAAGAATGGGAAGTCAGCAGGCCCTGATGGAATACTGTATAAATGTATAAAAATGGTGAGGAGGTTGTGATTGATAGAATGACTGAGCTATTTAACCTGGTATGGGAGGAGGAGAGAGTGTCAAGAATGTAGAATGAATGTAGGGTGACTGTTGCACAAGGGAGGATACAAGAGTGAGAATGAGTTGAAGAACTACAGGCCAGTTGCATCAGTGAATACAGTGGGTAAAGTGTTCTATACAGTGCTGATTGAGAGATTGTGTAAATGGATTGAACGAGTGGGAGTGTTAGGTGAGAAGCAGAATGGTTTCTGTGTGAACCGGAGAGCTGAGGATAATATGTTTGTGGTGAATGAAATGATTGAGAAGAAAAGAAAGGATGGAGGTAAACTATATTTAGGTTTTCTAGATAAAGAGAAAGCATATGATAGGGTGGATAGGGAAATGCTAGGTGAAGTCTTAGGAAAGATTGGGTTGAGTCCAAAGATAACCAACATAGTGCGTAGAATATATGTTGACACTAGAGCCATATACAGATTAGGAGATATTGAAACAGACTGGGTGAAGAGTGAGAGAGGAGTTAGGCAAGGATGCATATTGTCACCAATCCTTTTCAGCTTGTATACAGAGGAGCTAGCAGCCAGATTGAGAAGAATGAATGCAGGAGTAAGAGTAGGGAATGACAGGATAGGTGTGCTACTGTATGTGGATTATGTAGTGGTTATGAGTGAATCAGTGGGAGTTGCAAAGTCTACTGGATGTAGTGGATGGCTATGGAAAAGACTTTGGAGTTGAGTTTAGTAGTGAGAAAAATGAGGTAATGATTGTGAATAGGTCAGAGGATGAAAGCAATGCAACGTGAAGAATAGGAGAAAATGAGCTGAATCAGGTGCTAGAATATAAGTACCTGGGGATGTGGAGGAGTTCAAATGGGTGTGAAAAGGCAAAGAATGAGAAGTTAAGCTTGGCTAACCAATGAGTTGGAAGATTAGGGAGTGCAGTAAGGATGAGAGTGAGGAAATATGATGTGCTGAGAGAAGTATGGAAGAGTGTGGCTGTGCCGAGCATAATGTGTGGTATGGATGTGATTGCATGGAATGAAAGTGAGATTGACAGGCTAGAAGTGGGGCAGAACAGAGTAGCTAGGATGGCACTGAATGCACCAAGGTACACAGCAGTAGAAGTGCTGAGAGGTGACTTGGGTTGGAGTACTTTTAGGGAAAGGTTAATAAAAACAGCACTCTGGTATAAGATTAGGTTGGAAAGAATAGATGATGAAAGAATAGCAAGAAAGGTGTATCTGTGGAATGAGAGTGGAAGCAAATGGAGGAAGAGATGCAGGAGGATGACAGAGAGGAATGGATTGCAAGTGGTGTG
>CM035199.1:5495247-5510355 GCA_020233015.1 Callinectes sapidus | reverse complement strand
CCCCCCCCCCCTCTCTCTCTCTCTCTCTCTCTCTCTCTCTCTCTCTGTGCCAACTTACTACAAAAGCAGCAATAAGTGTCATGAAGAGTGCCACAAACATGACAATGGTGGCAATAATGCGGGTCTTGGCAAACATCTTCTTGCACTGGTTGACAGGCCCCATGAGGAAGCAGGTGCTGCAAAGACAAACACTGAATATACCTACGCAATGAATGCAACAATAACTACAAACAAAACAATCACTCATTTGTTCTTATTGAGCTAAATACTTGACAATGTAACTGACTAGCATGTTGGAATATTGCAGAGGATTGGCTAGATATTTGAGATAAGACTGATTTAGGGACTTGACACAGCATAAATAAGCAAGACTTGTACTCCTACACCAAACTTATAGAAATAAAGCTTTATCTCTCCAGTGGATATTTTACCTGTGTATCTTTGTATGTTTGCAGTTAATCTTTGGTCAAGAAAAGAGCAATTCCTACACTACTGAGGCAATTTTTTCACCCCACTGCCAGTTCTGTACAGGTGACTTACCTGCCTATGTATGGAATATTTTTTACATTTATTAAAAGCGTTCCACTCATAATTGAACTTGAATCTAAAAACATTTTCTTACCAACTGCAGTTTCTTTCTCACTACTGCAATGTTGCACCTTTTGCCATCTTCCACCTATATTTTCATGCCAATCGCTCTTCTGAATTTATCAAATGCATGCTTCCCTTCCTCCCAAGGTACCGCTGCAGAAGACTTTCTTCTTTCTCTCGCCCCTATTCTGTTCGCCTCTCTAAAGCAAGAGTTAACCAGTACTCTCAATCATTCATCCCGTTCTCGGGTAAACTCTGGAACTCCTTGCCTGCTTCTATATTTTCAAGATATGGACACGAGATTTTGCCTCACCACATTCAACTTATTCTATTTTGTGAACATATGATGCACTCACCTGGAAAGAGCAAGAATATTTCCGATGGTGTAAAAAACAGCAAACAAGATGAGTCCTTTGGGAAGGAACAACAGTGCTGAGCCAAGGAAGGACATTACAAAACCAAGGACAAAGCAAATTGCAAAGCCCTTCACTCTGGTGCTCCAGCTGAGACTGTTGTTATCAATCACCTGTGGAAAGAAATACAGGTATAGGTATGCAAAAATACTTCTCACTGGCTTGTCAAAGGCTGATAGTCAGGATTAAATGTATGTATGTAATCAAATTTAATCAGCAATATCTTAAATTGACTTATGCAAACAATGTAAATTGTGGAAATGCAAGATAATAAGCAGTTATTAAGGCAACAAGAAATGTACCTATATTGAAGCAGCAAATCAAGCAAGCATACAGCACACCATACATACATACATACATACTTGTGTACTAGTCTTTCTTGGTGTTACATGATTACTTTGTTCTTTTCACTAAATACAAAGGAATATTACAACGACATACTTTCTACATATTATGTACTTACGTCACACAATGTAATACTGTACATATGCTACACTTTTCTGCAATGTGGTACAAAAAAAATGCAGTGATTGCCTGTTTGCACTTCAAAATATCACTACATATTTACTATTAAAAAGTTATGTATCATCCCTTTATTATTTTTCTTTTAAACGGTAAAAAAAATTCATGGCCTGGCAGTTTTAAAAATGATAATTCAAAACTGGATTGCACCTTTTGATAAAAGTACACACTCCATCAATTTACTTGTGTCTCTGGTTTATAAGCTTTGCAATTTTGCCTACCATGTTTCCAAAATTTATCAACCAATCTCCCGGTCTGGACACTGTCACAGATCAGAGACAATGACAACACTGGTAATCTAAACAGTTTGCCGCAGACAAAAGATCATACACGCTACTCTATCACAATGGCTCGAGGTTGTTACATAATGTTACATTTACTCTGGTAATCAACTGTTTCATGGTTACTTTGAGAGGAAGGCAGCCGAGAGATGATACAGGCATACATGCTGCTTTTACTGTCCCTGCTGCTCATGTATCAACAAACCTTAATTCTTGTGAATATCTACAGTAGGTAAGGAGAGTGTATGAATTGGTGAAAGACTGTTTAATGTATTGTACTTAATGACATACAAGAAAACGTCTCTAAAATTGCCATGGAAATTGAAACTTCTCAAAAACTAGTTTCACGTCAGATATTGACAACACACTAGTGTTTCTAAGCTGAGTGATTTTTCTAAGAGCACCCAACTGATCCTCACAATCAAGCAGTAATGATTTCTTGTACCTGCAAGTATTATAAATTAATATTTTCTTTATATCTTACACGTACTTGCAATATTTTTCATACATCTTTATCCGAGACATTCCTTGGATTTTCTTTTGTGTGTGTGTGTGTGTGTGTGTGTGTGTGTGTGTGTGTGTGTGTGTGTGTGTGTGTGTGTGTGTGTATGTGTGTGTGTTGGGATGGGGGACATCAACACATTGTTACCACAAAATAAGAATTTACATAAAATCAACCATCATGAGATGGATGATCATGGTTGGAAAAGGTATAACATCCTTCTCCATGCTGGAAAAACTATTAAATTGTTTGCTGGTTTTCAAATCGCTTCCTAATATTTTTATACACCATTTCTGAAAAATCATGCTCTGAAATAAATGTAGATGTTATAACCTTCAATCAAAATAAAAAATAAAAGAATGGGTGCCAGACACCTGAAAGGATCAGGTGCTAATGTGGAATGCCAAGGCACTGTTACTTTTGATGCTGTTATTTTTTCAACAAGGTTTTAAGAGCCTTTACACAATGCATTCAGGAGCATCACCAGCTGCATGAGAAAGACACCGCTAATGCTGAGGCACAGCAGATCATGAGGATCCATGCATTTACTCTGGATGCAGACCTAAAGCCATGCAGCTCTATTCACTACTGATGACAGAGAGAAAAAACTGGACAATTCTGTCATGCAAACATGTTGCATTAATACCAAACTGGCCCAGTTCATGCACTAAAATAATTTAAATCTTAAATCATTGGTGGCAGAGTTGTGATTGTTGATACAGAGAGGAGAGTCTGGCATGGCATTGTGATAGAGGGAGACACTTACACGCAGGAGTGGTGTGTCCTCTGTCTAGGGGAAGAGAGAGGTTACTTTTAGTACAAAGAAAATAGATAATCTAGGGTTGTCAATGACTGCCGCAAAATAGAATACTGTACATTGGATAATGTTTGTTGCAACATTCATGAGTTAGTGCTTTATGCAGGAAATTTGCTCTCTTAGCAAACACATAGTTAATTTCATTACTTCAGACATTATGCTTGGAAAAATGCTTGCAAGTCATTAGAAATGCAGCAGTATTCACTCTGCTAGATTCAATCAAAGCTCTGTGCAGGCTAAAAAGTGTAGGAAGGCATACTTAATATGTACAGTGGCCACAAATGAAATGTTTACATTTGGGATTTTTGGATGATAAAACTCAAAATTACAACTTCCATGTTTTATTGGTACCATAGGTTTACATTTATTATTTTTTATATAACCCTTTGACTTTAGCACCTGCTGGACTCTTCTTGGCCTGGGAGTGATGAGATTCTCCAACTATGAGACATCTAATGATTGATAACCACATTTTCATCAAGGCTTCTTTCAGGTCGGAGATGTTGATGAGGCACAATTTTTCCAGTTCATTTTTCATTACGTTCCAGGCATTTTGTATTGGATTTATGTCAAGCAGTCCAACACCTCGATATTATTATCTGTCAGGAACTTTCCTCCACCTCTGGACCTGTGAGCAGAGGCTCCATCATCCATAAAAAGTCACACTCATGAATGTCAAAAAAACAGCAACAAATGTTCCTTTAGCACCTTGAAGTAATGATCACCTTTCATTGTAACATTTTTAGGAAGGAAATATAGTCCAGCCTTGGCCTTCATGCTGCTAAAAATACCCCCACATCATCCCACTATCTGGGTAGTTCAGTCTTGACAGTGTACTGAGGGTCATATCTGGAGACGTCACTGGGCCCTCTCACCACCTTGGAGTCCCCCGGACAAGTCAAAAGCTGCTCTCATCACTGAACACCACTTTTTTTCATTGATCTAGTGTCCAGTCCTTGTATTGCTTGCAGAAGCTGATCCTTTTCTTCCTCATGGGCTGCGTGAGTAACAGCTAACTGGCGGTGCATCGGCAAGGCAAACTCAAATGTTTTTGGAGGTGAACCTGAATCATGCAGACAGCGACCTTTCATAACAGCTCTGGATACTTCTTTAATTCCACTGCTGTAATTGAAGGCTGCTGCTCCACCTCTCTCTTTAAAACCTTGTCTATTCATTGGGAGGTTTTTCTTTTGGCTCCAAAGCCTGGTTTTCTTTGTACAACTGTACTGACAGGAATGTCACGGTAGCTTTCTTGAGCTTGTAGTGTGACACTGTTCACATTCAAATCAACAGATACACATATTATTGACACTCCCTGTTAGAGTAGAGTGAGAGCACAGGTCTTTTCCTCCATGGTAAGCTTGATATGACCCATGGTGATGATCAGGAGCTTTGTATCAAGGAGTCAAAGTTAGTGAAAAATGTAAAAACTAGGACTAAGGAGCAGCAAAAATTTCACACCTTGACATTGAGCTCTGGGAGAGCACTGAGGCATGCTGCTTTGGTGAATAACAGAGGCAGGCGTGTGGGAGCCCACCACTTCATCCCAAGTTCCTCACACTTCGTATGGCAGGAACACAAGTGAAATGTTAACAGCAAATTTCGAGTTAACTTTTCTATTACAATGCAAATGTAAACATTTCTTTTGTGGCCACTGTAGTATTTTATGATTGTGTGTTTTACAACTTAGTCTCTGATCTGAACATTTATATATTAAAAGAGAAAACATTTCAGACACAATTGACTTACTGTTAACAGAGCACAACATTACTTTCAAACGCTGAATAAAAGGAAAAAACTGAATAGTAGTAGTAAATTGTAACTATTATAGGCAGGTTCTGTTATATGAGTACTTATTACATGAGAAATCAATAACGTAGGTTCAGTGAACAAGCAAAAGAAACTTGATGAAATAAGAATATGACTGACACTAATGGCCAGATGTTACAAACACTTGCCTTGCTATCTTGACTGTGAGGTGATGAATTCAGATACACAGAGATGAATTTGTGAGCACTTGCAAGAAGCTATACCTCCCTCCCCCTTCCCATTACCTGCCTTGTATAATTTCCTTCCATCCTTATGAACATAATTAGCTGAAAAAATATGCACGGGAGGGCACCGATATGGAGATTACTGTAGGGGAGGGGTCTAAGGCATTGGTGTAGCTATGGGGGACATAAATTCCAGGAGGGGAAAATGTCCCCTTTGCCCCCACTGCAGAAACATCTACATATATGTGTACATTATTAGTAAAGACTCCATTACTTACACTCTTCAAGTCTTACATCACTACCAAGCAAAATCTACAAAGAACATCAAAAGCCTCAAAGAAAACCTCATGTAAAAGTGGAAAATACCATAAATACGAAAAAATCAAATTAGTTATGCAAAATCAATCACCACAAACTATCATCATCACACCACATTAAACAGTCAAGAATTCCACTGCCACAACCACTCCATAACACACACTTCACACCCACACACGCAAACACACACACTCACACACACATACAAAAAAGCTGGAAACATGTCCTGGCAAACTGTACCTGAGTGATGATGTTCCCTCGCTCCTCATCCTGGTCGTCAGAGGTCTCCCGGCCGCTGAGAGCCTTACGGAGCTTGTCCATGGCTGAGGTGGGCTGAGACTGGCCAGCAGGAGTTTTGGTCTCTTTTCCTGTGAGAGGAGAGAACTTTGCTGGCATTTTTCTCCTTGTTTCCTGGAATGTATAATTAACACAAGACTAATATCTTTCTCTTTGCCCTTCTCTCTCTCCACTTGTTAGTACTATCTTTCTGTAGATAATAGGATGTACACACACACACATATACACACACACGCACACACACACACACACACACACACACACACACACTCTTCAATCAAGTCAGTTCAGTTAGTTCACTAAGCACAAATATACTGAACATGTGGTAAGGTTTTCACTCCAACATTACCGTCACCCATCTCTGTTAAGCAACACTATCCACGCATGCAATAATGGCTCTCTCCCACAACTCACAACCTTATCACAGTCACCATGTTCTGGCTGATAGCTTATCTCCATTTTTAGTGAGTGTTGATGATAGCATAAGATATGTAAACATTCATTAACAGATCTTCAAACCTTAAGAATCTGATAATGTCTTCCAATCTTACATCATACACACACCCACCCACACATATATATATAAAACCTACCTTTTAATTACTAGTCAAGTCGAGAGTCTCTTCCCAGCCTTATTACTGGTCTGTTCTCTTTCATTCTTTCACAAACATGTATACTACTTTGATGTAAAACATAAGTACGTGTTGAGATACAAAGCTCCCCACATTAAGCTTAGGCTGAGTAATGCTAGGTTAGATTAGTGTCCTTAAAGTAGTAGAGGGGCAACCATCATAGCAAAATAAAATGCAAAAATCTATCGTAAATTATATAGCTGTCAGAACTCTTGTCAATATTATGATAACAAGGCATACCATACCTTAACATGGTCCCCAACTGTTTTTGTTGTAAATTTAACAATAAATATCAGTAATGATGAGTCTTCTTTTGATGCAATAATGTATTATTATAAACAGTTAAAAGGAGCGGTATGATCAGTATTCCTAAGCACAAACAAACCTCACCCAACGCAGCCTTCAGGTATCTGGCTGTCGGACATAATCTTCTATACATCATGATTCTTTTGATTGCATACACTGTCTAATGATTTCCAAAAGTAATGATATAAAGTCAAAACATTCTAAATCTCCAAAAATTATGTCGTGAACTGATTTTATTCTATATATTCAAAGTTGACAAATTGTGAGTGTGTGTTCTAGTAGCTAACAGAGTGTGAGGTACAGCTGATGACTTCTGACATTTGGAAAACCGACAGAAACAAATGATGTAAGATCTGCCAATAGCCATGTACAACCACACACACAATGCAGAATACCCTCCCCCCCCACCGACCTGCTCCCAGGGTTAGATTGGGTAAGGTTAGTCACTATTAACTTTTATATAAAATGTTACCTGATTTAACTCCTGAATCCCTCCCAAGGACAAGGGCTCTTCACCCTCTTATGTCTATTTTTCAGGTGTATGTAACGGTATATGTGTAAGAATGGAAGAGAACAGACCAATAATAAAGCCAGGAAAAAAGCTCTAGATAATTACCTAAACTTTCTTTTGTCTTTTTTATTACTGAATGAACTGGACTGCATTTGAGGCAGCTCTGGGAGGCACTACAGACATCTAATGGTCCAAAGCGTTAAATATTTACAAGAGGTCCTTCCTTTGCCAAATGTGATAGTTTGTCTCCTTAGACTTTCCAGGAAATAGTAAAGTTTGTCTATTTTAGCATCCCTGACCAACCAAACCAAACTTAAACTAACGTAAGCAAACCTAATTAAATCTAACCTGACTCTATTTTTAGCTGAATGGGTTGATTTCCAAGAGCATCAATACGAGTCAGTAATTGCCAAGAGCACACCCACAAAAAAACATAGACGTGAGGAACTATAGGGAACGTATAACCACAACACGCAGTCTATCACGTCATACACTACTCACAAGAACCAACAGGACACATTCACCTTTCATATTCACCTCGAACCCGCCCCTTCCTACCTCAGTCCATGGAGGAGACAAACCCACTCTGAATACTGGAGAAAACTTGGCTCACGTATTTTTTCCCCCGTATTCTTGATCATTCCCAGCACCAGAGTGGGCAATAGGACAGCTGAGGCTCACCCAACACTTACTGCAGCAGAGAGGCAGATCACACAGCCAGAAATAGTGGAAGAGATGAAAGAATCGCCTTACGCCCTCCACCTCCCACTTCACACCCCCGTCTCGCACTCAACACGCCCACTCACACCCACACGCCGCCCACACGCAGCTCCACGCCCCTCCCACCACCTTATCACCCCGGGACTCGTGTTTGGGGGAGGAAAGGACAGTCTCTCACCGAGCAGACAGGAAATGAGTGGCAGTGAGAAGCCCCGTCAACACCACTACCACCACCACCAGGATCACAAGATAGTTGACAACACCACAGGGTTACGCCTCTAAAGTTTATTGAATGCATCACCAATTTCAGTAACATTCCTTCCGTTAACTAATAAGACATGTTATTTCAGTGGTATAAATGGAATAAAGGATTAGGGTTTTTGTGGGGATATTCTTCAATCATTTACGGTTTCTTACATGCCTAAAATATATAATGTGGGGGAATAAAAACAGTTTGAATAGCACTTTTAGAGTATATTTTGTAGAAGATACATCACTTACATAGACAGTTAAGAAAATGTATGCAAATATGAACAAACGAGCACTTCACTTACTTCCTCATTACAGTGGCCCTGTCTGGCAGCTTCTCTCTGTGCCTATGGAAGTTGATGGCATTACGTATGTGCTCTCATATCAGCTACAGCAGCGCCAGAACTACACTTGCAGCTTCCTCCGTTCATCATTTCTACCTCACATATGGAAGAAAAAAGCCTTTAATCTTTTATTTTTTTTCAATAACATCACCTCCCCCTATGTCCTCCCCCCCTTCACTCACTCTCTCTCTCTCTCTCTCTCTCTCTCTCTCTCTGCGGGAGAAGTAGGGTAAAAACAACTGTTTAAAAGTTATAATTACAGCCCTGGGTAGGTTCACAGCACACCACCAGCCTACCGATGATAGGGACTGAAAGCTTTACAAAATAATTCATACCATTGGATGTTGGTGTGTACAGTGCCGAATAAATAAATGAAGAGAACAGATGACTAGTTATGGGAGCTGAGTCACGTGATTTGTTTGAGAGAAGACATATGGTGGTCTGAGCCTCACTTCACCTCTCTTCTAACATACGTACCTGTATGTGACTGTAATCTATGATGAATACTGAATCATATCCACAGCCAGAGACCAGACACTTCACTTCCTCCATTCTCTTCTTGTAACACACACACACACACACACACACAGGAGTATGTTCAACGACTGAGGCAGAAGCGTCGGTCGATAAGAAGACGAGAGATTGATAATGGTTCACTGACCCACTGATTTATTTATTTTTCTTTCTTACACCACTATGTAAATATAATACGACGCCGAAGAAATGGTGGAGCTTGCTTACAGACTTCTACAAATGACAAGTCCGCAGGGCTCATCTAATATTGATGGTTTGGAGAGTGTTGTGTTCGGTGGTGTGCGTATGATTGTCAACAGGTGCTGCACGAGAACAATGTGTTTGTTTATCCCTTTACCTTTATATTATTGCAACAAGCTGCACACGCCTTTTGTTCCGAGAGACTCCAAATCTGAAAAGTCCACTTTGGGGTAACACGGAATGATGAGAATAAAGGGTTTCGTCAGGTCAAAATAGGCAATGGAAATTTACAGTTTCATAATAAGGTCAGTTTTATCCCAACAAGGAGAAACAAAGATTGTAAAGGACTCAAGGATTTTGAAATGGGTCCACTCAATCACTGCATGGTGAGCACACGGGTAGGAGGAGTCTTAAGAACCTTAGTTGAAGAGAGGCACTGTTTCATGTTTGATGAGCTGACAGGAGCAGGTCCACTCTTCCTGCATCGCGGGCGTCAGCAGCAGCACGCATCACCCACACACAGGCGTGTATCACAAACACATGCAGATACAAAATTGCAGAGTAATACAAAGCGAATGAACACCTTCACCACCACACATGAACACAATAACCATTCAGAGTGTGTAAACAACGATCTCGGAAATCACGGAAGAGGAAGCCTGACGTGGTCCACTTTCCTCAGTGCGACTACACGACCACACACTACTGCAAGATCCCTTCTGCCACCCCGTCACAGGTGCAACATTGCGGGGACTTGCTATACTTACATTACATGTATACAACTGTCTCGCCAAAGGTGTGGATGGTCTTCCACTGCAGCAGTCACAACATCTGCTGCCGTGCCACGCAACACACTGCACTGGGATACACACAACACTGCTAAGTCTCTATACAAAGTTCCGGATAGGGGGAAAACTCATAACACGTACACAGTATCCATTACCAAAGCGGGGAGCATCTCACCCTGAAGGTCGTTCTGTATTTACGAAAAATGGCGGTCTACCAACTTCAGCCTGCCATAATTTTCTTCAGCCGCACTAAAGCTGTCCTTACTTTTATATGAATTTTTCCCAACCAGCCTTGCAAAGCTGCCAACCTTCCCTTCCACCTTGGCTACCTCCACCGTTAGTGGACCCCCCGCCGCCACGACACCACCGTTAGTGGACGCCCGCCCCCACTGTTGCCTGACACGTCGCCCCACACGTACGCAGTCACTGCAGGGAGGCACGCAGTGACGCAGCTCCTTCCCTTGTCTTGCTGTAACTCAGACACTACATCACTGTGCCTCAGAATATTATATGTAGCGTGAAAAAAGAAAAGGAGTTTTGCCAGACTTAATTTGCGAGCTGTGCGTTGCATATGATTCCAGTGTTGATTTAAAGATGAGGGCACCGCCAACAGCCCCGCCTCGGCCTACCAACCTTTTATCCCGCCACAACCTACACAAGACGCCCACTCTGCACTCTGCTCCTCTTTTTAGGATGCAAGAAACATCGAGCCACTCAATACTCATCGCGTATCATTCCGTTCACGCTGAGCTGCGAATTACCTTTGATAACACGCGAGGCCCAATCACGAGGCAAAATGACGGCTGAGGTTCCACCGATCGCTGCACCATGTATCCAATGCACCAGACACCTGAACATCGCTATTAATGTTACAGCTCCTTCTTAACAAATATGTTTCTGCTTCAATCGATCAGCGCTGAAGTTGATTGACTGATTTCATGGCACCGCAGTAACGAGGTGACAGGCACCGCTCAGAGGGGAAGAGATGCCACAACAGGAACCTCCGCTCCCCGCGCTACCCCTCAGGAAGCCAACTGCATGGAGGCCCCGAGGATAACGACAGGGAGGAGAAGGAGAACAAACATCGGTAGACGGTCACCCAGCAGGAAGGAGGCGAGGAGCAGTAAGAGGCATGGCAAAGGGGTGGGGCAGCGTGGGTTGGTGTGCGTGGCGCCCTACACAGCACACACCGTGACGCCGCGCTGGTCTGCATGGCCGCCGACTGTTCACCTGGAAACACAGACGCAGGTGAGGCTACACAACTTACGGCTTGCCATTCTTGAGCTCCAGTATCGGCTACCGCTACACTTTCCTCTCCTCTACTCCATCACACCCATTCCTCGTACTCCTCATAACTCCTTCATGTACACCACCTCACTCCAAAGGCCACATCTTACCTTTCACTACAGCTATTACATCACCACACCTTCCAAGCACATTCATCACATCATCACGAGATAAACCACTGCACATACCTTTCCCCACTCCACTCATTACACCACCACACCTTTAAGCCACACCCCAACCCTTCCAACACACCCATCACATCTCCACACAACCTAATCTTGCATATCAACGACTATAATACACAGATCTATCTAACCACACAAGTATTACCCACAGTCACCCACTACCCATCACCCACTGGCCACACACCGCTTAGCACGTGCACCATGATGGAGGCTGGCTTGGCGTTGGAGGGGCTGCACGTGTAGAGACCCGAGTCATGCACCTGGGCGTCCCGCAGGGTGAGGCTGCTGATCGTGGCGTACTTCTCCTCCCACACGTTCACCTCCACCTCCTCCGTCCCCTTCCTGGGTTCCTGTTGTTGTTGTGGTGGTGGTGGTGGTGGTGATGGTGGTGGTGGTAATGGTGGAAGGAGAAGTAGTGTATGTATAAAGTCGGGTTTCATTAACATTTATCACACATTGTTTCGCATGCAAAGTACAATAGTGTTTTGAAAATGTTAGTGAACGTTGTAGAATTACTCTTACTATATAGTGTACTACTGCTGCTGCTGCTGCTGCTGCTGCTACTACTACTACTACTACTACTACTACTACTACTACTACTACTACTACTACTACCGTTATTATTATTATTATTATTATTATTATTATTATTATTATTATTATTATTATTATTATTATTATTATTATTTACTATTATTATTATTATTATTATTATTATTATTATTATTATTATTATTATTATTATTATTATCATTATTATATTATTATTATTATTATTATTATTATTATTATTATTATTATTATTATTATTATTATTATTATTTTAATTATCATTATTATTATTATTATTATTATTATTATTATCATTATTATTATTATTATTATTATTATTATTATTATTATTATCATTGTTATTATTATTATGATTATTATTATTATTATTATTATTATTATTATTATTATTATTATTATTATTATTATTATTATTGTTATTATTATTATTATTATAATTATCATTATTTCATATATGATCAAGTTTTGCTTCGGTTCTGTCTTTGCTCTCTCTGAGACATAATTTATTGGATCAAAACTGCTGAAAACTGCAAATATTTTTTTTGTTAAAGTTTTATCTTGCGTCTCTACATGGTCGAAATGAACGTGCATTGGGTGGCCTTTCATATTAACATTCTTTGCCGATACTATTCATCAAATTTCACTTTGATCAGTTTATTACTTCACAGGTTGTTGGTATGAGGCGTTAGCGTATACATAAAGGCCAAATCCACATTCAACATGGTCAGTCATGTACATATGAAGGGTACGTGACATATACCAGTTTCAATTCATTTGTGAGACGACAGGTTTCCACTTTTTACAAGTTACGCATCAACTCCACCCACCAGAAGTTATGAAAGTCTGTATCACACTGAAAAAAACCTATCCCATCATATGGTGTGAGTTTTATTGCGATCGCCCACAGAGTTCCATTACTGTTGTGGATAACAGTGAGGCACAGCCAGACCGCCCAGGACAGGTTGGCTGGCTGGCTGGCCTGCTCCAATACAAGACTCACCACCGCCGCCACCACCACCATCACCACCACCACCACCACCACCATGATTCATCCTAGGCTGGAATACGCCATGATGGTGTTGCCTCCACATAGAAAGAAGGATATAAGAAGATAAAAAAAATAGAATACAAGGAGTAGCAACAAAGGTGATACCAGGCATGGCTGAACAGAAATATCAGGAGAGATTGGAAAAGTTGGAGTTGCCTTCATTGGAAAAGAGAAGAGAAAGAGATCTGATTGCAGTTTACAAAGGAATATCAGGTATGGAAAGATCTGATAAAGAGGACGTTTGTAAAAGACACAAGAATCTCAAGAGGACATTCAAAGAGATTAAGGAAGACAAGAAGTGTGAGGGACACAAAGAAGCGTGCCTTTCCTTACCATTCATTGTATTGATATGTGGAATGCTTTGGAGAGTGACATAGTGAACGTCAGAGTTAAAGAAATACTTGACAAGAAGGGATTTGGAAACGGGACCCCACGAGTGTACCTCATTTTCTCGTGTACCACAACTAGGTAAATAAACACACACACACACACACACACACACACACACACACACACACACACACACACACACACACACACACACACACACACACACTCACCTTCTTCTCGTGGTACCAGAGGAGGTGGTCGGCCGGTGCAGGGGCGTCACGCACCCTGCAGGTGAGGCGTAGTGTGGACCCAGTGTCCAGGAACAGCTCCCGCCCCGCCGTGATCACCGCGTGAGGTTCTGTAGGGGAACGAGTGAGTGTTACGCGAGGTCATCTCTCTCTCTCTCTCTCTCTCTCTCTCTCTCTCTCTCTCTCTCTCTCTCTCTCTCTCACGCCCCTGTAGAGATCATCGTTCTGAAATCTTCTCCTACTTGATGCTTCCTTGCCTCACCGTTCCTCCGCAAGACCGCAAAGGTGGTTTCCAGTAAAGACAACAATAATCTGCTTGAGCTCGACAAACGCAGACAGCGGTAGTAATTAGCAGAGCGAGGTAACTGGGACTGCATAATTAAGAAGCAGTTCACTCACCGTATTTCATTCAGGGAAAGGACGATACAGTGAAAGCTTGAAAATGAGTTGAAAAGACAATGATCTAATTTGAAGAATGAATGAGGTAATTAGGAAAGAAGAAGAGAAACTATGCGTGATTAATTGTCGATGGAAGGATCAAGAGGACCATTCCATGAGGAGGAACACTAGTCACTACTGTCCGGAGAAGGTGAATGAACCACAAAGGGAAACTGAAAACATGGCTCATATAGTGCTATCATATAATATTTTTGAAGAGGAATCAACGATGTCAAAAAAATAAGAATTCATGGCGATACGTTTGTAAGTGTTTATACATCATGACACCACCACTTCTTCAAGTTGATTATTACTTATACAGATGCATAATTTTTTGGTTGTGTCGAAGTAATAATTAACGACATTTTGAGCAATACAGCAGAAGACTATCTGAAGAAAACGCACTGTGTTAGGAGACTTCAACATTAACTTACTCAACACCACAATGCAATGCACAAATGAATTACAAACTTATCTTCGAAGGTTGCTAATATGTATAGCACACGTATAAGTAAGTCTGCGAGATGAGTGCAACTATTACCAACCTGCCTGTCTGATGTGAAGGTATGTACAGTACTACCAACAACCACACTGATATTGTCATGGCAACAAATACTTCATGTAAAGACTACGCATTCCTTATACGTGGCTCTTAAACTCACCTTCACTGAAACTAATTAAACTGACTGGATATAATTAGAAATGGGAGAGAGAGAGAGAGAGAGAGAGAGAGAGAGAGAGAGAGAGAGAGAGAGAGAGAGAGAGAGAGAGAGAGAGAGAGAGAGAGAGAGAGAGAACGTACACACATGCAAACACACACACACACACACACACACACACACAGAGGGGCCTGCTGATGTTGACGTCATGTTTAATCCCTGAATTTATTGTACAGATTTGTTTTTATAATTTATTTTTAACCAAACTTTTTATTCCAGTGAGTTATTCATGTTTTGCAGTATTTGCTTTCCTACATAACCCTCCCCCCCTCTCTCTCTCT
>CM035199.1:5452883-5465383 GCA_020233015.1 Callinectes sapidus | reverse complement strand
GACACACATTTTAGAGCACAAGGTGGAGACTCTACTCTGGGCCACTCGTGCCCTCACCCTCATCTTCTGCATATCCTACCTCATCCCTGTGTTTGGGTGAGTGACTGTAGGGCTTCACCTGTGCTATAACTCCCTCAGACCATAGAATACCGTTTATATTTGTCTGATTAAAATTGGATCTCTATTTTAAATCTTTGGTCCATTTCATACTGCCATAACAAACATCCATTGTATTTTTGTACGACAGGAACCCGTACAGCAGCTACCAGAAGGTATTAATGAGCAATGCTGCCACGTCTGCCCTTCGCCTTACCCAACGCATCCCCTCTGTTCAGTTCTCAAGAGAATTCTTTGCTCATCTGCTGATGGAAGACTCAGCCCATTACCTCCTTTACTCTATCATCTTCATGTATACTTCACCCATGACGATGGTCCTTGCTCCCATTTTTCTCTTTGCCCTTCTCCATTTTGCAAGTTATTCCCTTGGCCTTCTTGATGTAAGTATAAAACATACTTTACTCTGGAATATCTTTCAAAATGTAGCTTACCCTAATGTGAGAAAAATAGTATTGAAAGGATTGCAGTCATGTCATACATTTGGATTGTAATATTACTTGCAATCTATTATTTAGTTTTCCAGCACAGGTGATTATTATAACCAAAGGCAGTTTTATAAGGATAGTTCAGTACCTGGACTGGAGTGGATGGAAACCTTGTATATTGGTGTTGTGTTGCCTAAATTTTCATTTCTAAAGATGAAACAGCACAAGCTGAATAAAAAGTCATCCAGTTGAAATTCAAGTTATTCCGTATACAATGATTTATGAGTTGTTCCTCTCTTCCAACAGGTCATAGGGCAAAATAATGCTCTAGGTTCAAGGTTCCTGATTTCTCTCATAGAATACCACCACAGAAACATTTTACGAGGAGCGGCCTTTGTTGAAATCTTCCTAATGCCTCATTGTGTTCTCTCTCTCCTTATGTAAGTAACTAAACTGAATCTCTTCTGAATGTCAGACAAGTAGAAAATTAATATTTAGTGAAAGCATGTCTAATAATAATAATGTTAATGAAACTATATGTTGAACACAAAATATTGCAATTAGTGGTAATAGCTATTATGTAAAGCAAACCTTGCATTACAGGGGCAGAGGCAGCCTCATAACACCATTTGCTTTCTACCGTTTCCTGACCCTGAGATACTCCTCCCGCCGTAACCCATACACCCGCAACATGTTCCATGAGCTGCGGGTGGCATGTGAACACCTGGCCAACTCCCCCAATACTCCAACCTTCCTGCGCAATGCTCTCTACCGGAGCATCACGTTCGTATCTGGTCTGGCCCCTGTGGTGACCCAGTAGCCTTACTCTGCCACCAGGGATTTATCTAGCCATAGGGAACACAGGAATATATTATTATGTGAAGGAAGGATTGCCCAGGTTCTTTTCATTCACACAAGGGAACAGAGCTTTACCACAGACTTCTCCAAGTGGATAATATTGCTTAGTGTCATGTGTAGACTACTCTGAGGATGAGATGATGAGATGCCCAACAGACAAATTGAACACAATGTCATATCAAAAAGTAAGAGTAAAAGATGTGCACTATCTTGGCAGGGTTTCTTTTTATAAAATGTTTAATTTTGACTACATCATACTTGATATGTATGGCTTAAACTTTATATGTATGGAATCATAATGACACACAACTATGTATAGAATTAGATCCTTGAAACAAGTATATATATTTTCTAGTTAGTAGTGGGAGTAGCTTCCATTATGTTTTGGTGACGTGCTATTGATGTAGCTGTTCACCACAGATGGATGAAACTGAAGTCTTGAATTACTACTGTGAAGGAACTGAACATCAGCTGCAGTGTTGTCAGTTTGCTTGGTGTATTTTCTCAACAGTGTCATAACATCTCTGCCAAGGGTGGTCACATAAGAAATCATTTGTTCTCACCCTCAGCATCTTTGTTCTACTTGGCTGTAAGACCTTGGCACGAGGGTTTGTTCCACCTATGGTATCCTTGTATCCTCCCAGCCTATCGTGTACTCCAGGCGGGCACGTGTGTTACACCTTTGGGAAATTTATGCGGAGTGTCATTTTTTCCTCCTTTTTTTTTCTGTCCTCACTTGTTTGAAATTAATTATAAGACAAACTTATAATATCAATATTCATTCCAACTCTCTCTCTCTCTCTCTCTCTCTCTCTCTCTCTCTCTCTCTCTCTCTCTCTCTCTCTCTCTCTCTCTCTCTCTCTCTCTCTCTCTCTCTCTCTCTCTCTCAATATTTTTATGAAGGTATTATTATGGTTTTGTATTCATTTACTGTTCAGTTATTCCAGAGTGTACAAATATAAGCACACTTTAATGTGTTAAGGGAAGATTAAGTGAAATAATCCCATCTTTATATTGAATATTTGAAGATATTTTCTACAAAAATTACCTTCATGCCTTATCATTCCTAGCAGTTTAAAGTAAATGAAATGAAGGTGTGAATATATAATTACTACTTAGCAATATCCTTCTGTAATCATACATTTGATTTTGCATAAAGCTGGAAACGGTGAAGAAATTATTTACAAAGTTGAAGTAGCATATGTATGATGTCATTTCCATTACTAGTCCGCGGTGCATTTGTAAAATTAGTTCTGGACTTGTGTATTGTGTTGAGCATGTCACAATTTTGGAAGAAAGACCGGTCGTAGAGTAATACATTATTTCACGTTGTAAGTTGCATGTAAATTCTTTTATTTTGTTGGCTCTTTGTTTATTTGTTTAAAAATAATAATTCTAATAATCAGTGCATGCCATGAGTATGATTTTGAAGAGGTGGTTTGTCTCCTAGAGTGGCTTTTAAATGTGGTTTGTCTTTTGCCAGTATTGTTTGTGTATGAGGTTTGTCTTCTGCCAATACCTTAGCTATTGTTTGGAAATAAGTTTGGTTTCCCACACATGAAAAGTTTGAAATTTACTAATTCTTGATTTTCAGCATTAACTTGGTCTGAGGTTTAATTGTATGATAGCATTATTATAAAACTCCTAAAAATGAATCTAAATTTAGGTTTAGTTTGTTCTGTTATTGAGTTGATTACAACTACAAAGATGTTCAAACCCATAGATGTCAAATGGCACCTCAAATTTAATCAGATATGAAATATTATTATTATTTATTTATTTCATATTTTTCCCTCCATGTCAGTTACTTCACAGCAACTGAGTTGTTGTGATCATACAAGTATTGCATTTGCAGAGGATGTGATATTTACATTTTTTGGTAATGAATAGTTCTTCCTTCCCTTTCTTAACTAGTGTAGTGGGATATTCCTTTAGACTCCTGGAAACGTGATCAAATTATCCTTGGACTTAGCAAACTAAACAGAACATTCATAAGCATTGCAAGTTATCATGAGAACAGAAAATGTATGTACTGTGAGCTACTTTTGTGTTAGTGCACTACACTTATAAATATTAATTTTGTAGAGAAAAATATATAATTGGTAAAACTTGCAAATTGATTCCTGAAGCATTTAGCTTTCTGTTGTTTTCTGGTCAACTCTTTGAGGCAATTTGATAAGGATGTGTGTGTAAGCAATCATGTTTGCACTGGCAGGAATTGCATTTTCTGTGCATGGATGTATGTTGTGTGAGAGCACTTGCCCTGGAGTAAAATAATCATTGTGGTTGGGGCAGTCACTTGATACAAGCTGTATGTAGAAATATGAGTATCATGTCTAAAAGTCATTTGTATGCTTGTTTTTTTAATAAATCACTAATCTATTCACATTATTTTCAGCAAACAAAAAAAGGATTGGTCATCATTTTATATTTTCTTTGTTCATGTTTTGTTTAGTTAAGACCATCTAAGTCTATTTCAGTTGTTTCCTAGGTTGTCATTGTTATAACATTTGACCAACATGCCAAGTTGCAAACTCTGGTACTTCACCTTCAGATGAATGTTCTCCAGCTTGTCCTATAACCACAGCCAAGAGCTTAACACTGAGGGTTGTATCTCCAGATATGCAAAAAAGCATTTGCCTTCTCTCATTAAACAGAGTATATTTCCTATAAAAACCCAAAATCATTTTGTACAGATATGTGTTGTGTAATAAAAGATTAATGTAATGAAGTCTTTTCTCCATTTGCTGTGGATGTTTTTGTGTTTGGATGTAACAATCACACTGTCAGGTTAGAGATTAAAAAGAATTGTAAACCATGTTTCAAATCAAAACACTCACTGCATACCTGTCTCAGGAGAAGGAGAGTGAAATGAAGAAAGGAGTTAGTCTATATGCATTCGTGGCTGGATATCTATCATAGAAAATAAGCAAGGAAATTGGTGATACTGCCTTTCTTAATACACAAAATTGGCTGAGTTGATTACTAATGTAAAACAAATACTATTCATTCCGTAACTGCTTTATGGCCCTCGAGCCTTTGCCAGGATCTGATAGGTGTTGTGCTCCTGATGTTCATGATGCTATCCTGCCCTATTTAGTGCAAGGATTCTATAATATCCTTGATTTAGTGGTTCCATTTCTAATCCAGGTTAAAGATTTATCTTGCCTCAAGTCAAATTTTTAGTGTTTCATTAGATAGTCCTATCAGATGTATAACATTTAGAGGCAGATTTAAAGATACCCCTACAATAAACATGAGTCGGCAAGTACCAGCCTTGCATCACAGTGCAGCATGCCACTCAAGAAACATGTTTTAATTTTACTTTACTCATGTCATGGAAATTGACTTGGCATTGGCAATGACATAAACATGGCTCATTTCACCATGATTCCTGAATTCTGTCTTCCATTTGGATTGATATGGATTTATCTATCTATTCATGAGTACATACGCGTGATTTCTGTTCCTTACAACTTTCTCAAGGGGAACAGGATGACTATGATAAAGTCTCTGTTTCTGCTGATATATTATTTCCAGGTAATATTTTGACTGATAAGAGAAGATATATGGATGAAGAATCAACACTAGTTCTAAGTAAAGTTGGCTTTTTATGAACTGATGTATAAATTTCTCATATATAATTTTTTAACACCTAATTCCCTCTGGGACTATCTTGCTAGGGAATGGCCACAACAGAACCACCTCCACTTTTAATCTTCTCCCACTCTGCATTATTATGAACAATGATTGTATTCACTGACCACTCATAATACACAAAAATATTAACAATTATACTTGACTTCTGCTGTATGGTAAATATAAAGTTTACTTCCACAGCCAAGAGAGTAATAAAAAAAAATACAGCTTTGTCTTAAAACATTGAAAAATTCATCTCGAGTTTTGCCTCAGTGAATTAGCTTTGTTGAGATGTTTCTTTCTAAGGTGTTGGTTGTATCACATTTACACACTGTTGTGTGATTAATGCAATTGAGGATTTATTATTTATTACAATTTGGCATAATTGTGGCAGTGACGTGGTGCGCCGCAGCGATGTTGCCAAATGTAGGGACATGTCCCTAAACGTTGGGACTTTTAGTTAATTTTGATGGGCGTAGGGACGTAGGGACGCCCAGGAAAATTTTTCGTAAAGCTGGGGACTCTTGAGGAATCATCGATATTTTGTATATTTTCATGTAACACACACACATCATGTATGCAGTAGGAATACCAACAAATTTTAGTGTGTGATACACTAAAATTTGTTGGTATTCCTACTGCATGCTTATATATATAAACGTTCCTCATTATTTTATTTATTTATTTTTCTTCAATGATCTTACTAGAAAATGGGAGCTCGGAATCCGAGGCTTTCGGATCAGCTGTTTCGGGCAGACTGTGTTTACGTGTTAGGGAGGAGTGAGGTTAGGTAGGCATAAGCATTGTGTTAGGTGCCTCCTGGACCCTCAACCTCACTCAGCATAGTGGAGGCGGGCCCAAGCACACCTAAGAAAGTAAGAAGTAGGAGTAGGAGAGGAGACTTAACAAGAGAAGACAAATCTCCACCCAGAAAACAGCGGTTTCGCACTGAGTGGCTACAGGTAGTGACACTCCTACGGGTAATTATTTAGTTTATCTTGGCGCACATTTTTCGATATAAAGACATTAGATTCTTGGGTAAAATTTGCTGCTTTTTTTTTTTTTTTTTTACATAAATACTAAATTAATTTTATTTCCTGCATCAGTAGCAGAATTTAATAAAATTTTAACAATGAATGAAATAAGTAAACCTAACCTGACCTAACGTAACCTAACCTATTGTCATCATCACTATTGTTATTATTTCTTTTAATAGTTATTGTTATTGTTATTGTTATTATTATTATTATTATTATTATTATTATTATTATTATTATTATTATTATTATTGTCATCCAAGCTAAAAAAAAAAAAAAAATGTATTGATATAATGAAAATGAAGAAGAGATTTTGAGAATATATGCTCAATTCTTTTTTTATGAATAATTCGTTTATCTACGTCTTTTTCCTCGCTAATTCGCTTTATTTTGATGGCTAAGGGGTCATATATGTATTTTTCCACGGTTCATCTGTATTCTTTGTATATAACCTACTAGATTTCATAGCTGTGTGAAGAGAAACATGGAAATATATAACTACGCTCCGGGTGCTGGTTCGTTTATTTACGGTTTTTTTCCCCCCGCTAATTCGCCTTACTCCCGACGTGTAAGTTAAGGGGGATGTATATACATATTTATCTATTGTCTATCTATGTTCTTTGTATAATTATAACTACTCGATTTCTTAGATGTGTCAAGAGAAACAGAAAAATACAAGAACTTTTGGCAGCTGTTAAAATAATATCCTCCTTCCCGGCCTGCGCCGAGTGTGGGTGGCGCCTAGAAAGAGAAAAATAGAGCTGGCTTTGATATAACTCTCACTTTTCTCTCCGCCACCTCTCACTGTCCCTACACCACTCCCTCTCACTTTCCCTTCATCCCAGTCTTTTTTCCCTCCACATCCGTCACCTACTCCCCCCCCCCTCTCAATTTCCCTCCATCCTAGCCTTTTTTCCCTCCAAATCCAAATGGTGTGGTTTTAAAGGATTTTATTTTTTTGGACTGAGAGGAAGTTGTTGTAGGAATTGTGTCATCGTGGTTAAATATATATACCACTCGTATTCCATAGTACAAGGTGATACTCCCTTGTTTGAACCGGGAGGAACAACACCCCAAATCTTTTAATAATGATTAGCATGATATTATTACATATTATTACATGCATATATTCTCTCTCTCTCTCAGAGTCTCTCTCTCTCTCTCTCTCTCTCTCTCTCTCTCTCTCTCTCTCTCTCTCTCTCTCTCTCTCTCTCTCTCTCAGTAATCGGGTCCTGCCAGGGCCTGGTCAGTTCGTATCCTGCAGGGGCTCTGTTGTTGCTGTCAAACCAGAATGTACTGACCCGTAAGGTGTGACTGGCCATGGTGACAAATCTCGAATCAAAACATACATCCCCTTGCCACTCACAGTCTTCTACTCGTAGTATTATCAACAAACCATGTTCTAAGGATGGTCTAAAATGTTTAAAATAACAGATGATATGATCAATTATTTTATACCAAGAGAGATACAAATACGTATATGAAAACGCGGCATATCAGGTGAGGCGACGTTGCCACTGACCTGAGGTGGGATTATCCGAGGGGGAAGGGGGGGGGGGTGAGTGAGGTCGCCGCGCCCATACATACCGGGTCACTTCCTATCTGGTCGCCACGATGGAAGGACACCGCTCATTATATTAATATGACTGTGTATCTCACGGGAGCATAGAAAAAGAAAAATATATATAAACTACCAGTTTCATTTGCACGTATACAATAAATATCTTGAATGTTTTGAACGTACTAATGGTATAATTAGCTACACATATCATCGGATCTCGCACGCCTTTTTTTTTCGTAGTTATGCTTTATATAAATAGGAGAAAGGTCCTCATTCCGTTTTCTTTGAAGTAATAAGATATGTGGCAGCGTCGCACAGGTGGCAAAACACACCTTACGGGTCAGTACATTATGGTTTGACTATAGTTTGTGTCGCTGAACACTCATTTGGGGTGTTCTTATAACTTTCCTGCTGGCCTGCTGCTGGTATCTTTTTGTTCTTCTCTGGTGGTGAGTTGTATGCAGTCAGGTTTCGTCCACTACGCTGTCTGAAGGAGTTTTGTGAGGCGAGTCAACCTGCGAAGACCTGTTCCAGTATGGCGTCAAAGATTACTATGGACAGGAATATGCCGTTCTCCGGCGAAGGAGACGTTGTATTATGGCTGAAAAAGGTGACTTTGGCGGCGAAGTTACAGAAAATATCAGGTTTAGCCAGTTTCATCCCATTGTGTCTGGAAGGTGACGCTCTGGCGCTGTATTTGGAGTTGAGTGAGGAAGATGAGAGTGCCGAGGAAGAGGAGCGGAGGAGCCCATGCTTGTAAACAGAGGTCCCAACCTGCCGTGTGATTTTGTCTTTTTTGACCCCTGTTTTTGCTTGTCGTGTGTTAAAACATCGACGAAGATGGTTTTGAGTGTTTGTGGTGCCTGTGATGAAAGTGTGGCCAGCAGGCAGAAGGCGGTGTCGTGCGAAAGATGCATGATATGGTTCTATGTGTGGGCTTGGAGCTTTTAGTGTTTCAGTGCAGGCAATGTTTGAACAAAAGTCTGGAAGAATGGAGAAAACAAGATAATGACGACAAAGAGTGAAGACCGGCAGGAAGTGGCCAGAGTAGCGAAGCAACATTTTAAGAAAGCCCCCTGTCCATATCATCCGTAATAGCATGGTGAGGAAGACCACAAACTTCTTGAGGAGGGGGTTGGAGTGCACCAGTATGGGAGGTGCTAAGATCCAAGATATAATGAGGTGCTAAGATCCAAGATATAATGAAGGTTGTGGAAGAAGTGAAGGAAATGGATGAAAGAAGCCTGCTTGTAATACAGGGAGGAGGAAATAACCTGGAGTCCGCTGGCACTGATGAAACGGTGAAGGAAGAGATATAACTTTCAGGTAGATCTGAGTGAGAGGAGGTGGGATGATGGTGTTAATGTGTATGATGTGGAACACCTGAATGAAAGACTGGTTGAGAATGTGCGGAGTGCTGCTGAGGATCAGATAGGAGGTGTCGGGCCATCTCGGCCCATCGCTGTCTCGGCCCATTTCAAACGCCAACTCGGCCCATTTATATGACCAAGTCGGACCATTATCTCCACCAACTCGGACCATCTATACTGGAGTTGGTATCCATAGGTTTCGCCACCAGGAGGATTTGCTGCCTAAGATAATCTTGTTCGCTACCCAGTAACTTCGTTACCTAAATATTTCGCCATTAACAGTGAAATTACTATCCTTTTTTATCATATTACTACCCTTTTTTATACATTTCCCTACAATGTATGAAAATTATAATTGTACTAGTTACAAGAGGGATTTTGTTTTCACACACACACACACACACACACGTGTACACACCCCCTTTATCTTCAACCTCCTACCTCCAAACCCTCCCTACCGTCAACTGCTGTCAACCCTCCCTTCCCCCCCACCCCCTATCCCTTCCCTCCCTCCTTTCATTAGTAACGTGACGTGATTAAAAAGGGACTTTCTGAAACAGAAAGTCCCAGTGAAATTGTGACATATGAAAAGATTTGTTCTTCCACACAGAGAGGGGAACATAAACTTATAGATAGTCTCGGGTATTCATACACTGTGAAAAGGAAAACTAACGTTTGTGTACATTGGCGTTGTGCTTTAAGAAATAAAAACATAACATGCCCAGTGGTAATAAAAGAACATAATAATAATGAGTATATTCGGGGAGAGATGGACCACTGCCATCCACCCGAAGCCTGCCCTGCCCTCTCAACAAAAGTGTCATCCATAGTTAAGAGAAAGGCAATGGAAGATGTCTTCCGCCCCGTAGCAGACATAGTAGACGAGGTTCTAAGGGAACACGTGGACCCAAATGTTCCTCTGACTTCACTTCCTGCTCCTATTAACTTAGCGCGTCAAGGAAACCGAAGACGCAGGGCAAACAGACCAGACGAGCCACTTGACCTGAACTTTGACTTAAATGAGGATCACATACCATCAGAGTTTTTAAAATATGATGTTCGTGTAGGTGAAAGGCGCCATTTGATTTTTGCTACTAATGATCAGCTGAAGCTACTTGCAAAGGCAAAACGATGGTATGCTGACGCCACTTTTAAAGTTGTGTGACAGCCCTTCACGCAGCTATTTAGCATTCATGCATTTGTGCAGCGTGATGGAAATTTTAAACAAGTTCCTCTTTTATTTGCTCTAATGTCTGGAAAACGGAGGAAAGACTATAAGAAAATTCTGGCTAAAACAAAAGAAATCATCGGTGATAGTTTTAAATTAACGGAAATTTTAATTGATTTCGAGGCAAGCGTTTGGCGCGCAATTCCTGAAATCTTCCCAGAGGTTGAGATTCGTGGGTGTGTATTTCATTGGGGCCAGGCCGTATGGAGGAAAATACAAGAACTTGGCCTTCAGAGTCCTTATACTAATGACATAGATATGCACAAGTACTTAAGAAAGCTACTTTCTCTGCCATATGTGCCAGCAGAGAACATTGAAGAATTATTCTTCAGATTTTACAGGAAAGCCAACGGATCGCCACAACTGCTACAACTTCTTGACTATGTCAGGACCACGTGGATTACCTCAAGCATATGGCCTCCGACTTCTTGGTGTGCATTTCAACGAAGTATACGCACAAACAACGATGTTGAAGGTTGGCACTGCAGACTAAATTTGAAGGCGAGGAAAGGCCAACTAAACTTTTACCTGTTAGTAAAACTTCTACATGATGAAGCCAAGCTGGTCTCCATTCAAGTAAGGCTTTTGTCGGATGGAAAAGTTTTGAGGTACCAGAAACAGAAGTATCGGAAACAACATGGACAGCTTGTGAACCTCTGGGAAGAATTCAGTAATGGCCAGCGTTCTGCCAAGAACTTACTAAGGGCTGTCTCACATCATATTGCAGTTAATCCATAATTTTTAACTTTTGATTGCATGTATTTTATAACTTTCTTTTCTTTTTCCTTATATATGACTGCTTTTGTTGATTTCATTTTACTGTTTTTAGTTGTATTTTACTTTTGATTTCATTTTACTGTTTTTAGTTGTATTTTACTTTTGATTTCATTTTACTGTTTTTAGTTGTATTTTACTTTTGATTTCATTTTACTGTTTTTAGTTGTATTTTACTTTTGATTTCATTTTACTGTTTTTAGTTGTATTTTACTTGATTTCAATTTACTGTTTTTAGTTGTATTTTACTTTTGATTTCATTTTACTGTTTTTAGTTGTATTTTACTTTTGATTTCAATTTACTGTTTTTAGTTGTATTTTACTTTTGATTTCATTTTACTGTTTTTAGTTGTATTTTACTTTTGATTTCATTTTACTGTTTTTAGTTGTATTTTACTTTTGATTTCATTTTACTGTTTTTAGTTGTATTTTACTTTTGATTTCATTTTACTGTTTTTAGTTGTATTTTACTTTTGATTTCATTTTACTGTTTTTAGTTGTATTTTACTTTTGATTTCATTTTACTGTTTTTAGTTGTATTTTACTTTTGATTTCATTTTACTGTTTTTAGTTGTATTTTAGCCTTTGTAAGTCTACACATTGTAAGTCTACTATTAATATTAAATATTAGTATCGCTTCTCATTCAGTTTCTGCCACGCTCTTGTCATGAAAAAAAAATGATAGCAATTTCTACATGGGCCGAGTTGGTATTCTAACGGGCCGAGTTGGCGATGGGCCGAGATGCCGAGTTGGCGATGGGCCGAGATGCCGATGGGCCGAGACAGCGATGGGCCGAGTTTGCCTAGGACCAATATTTTTTTCACATTTTTACCTCCAAATGTTTGTACTTTTTCTTCCATATCTCCCTCCACATGTTACCTCCACTTTCCTCCACTTAGGTAAAGTTTCCTCCATCTTTCCTCCACCTTCTCTCCACTTTTGACTATCTTACCTCTCTTCCTTGATAGTTAAAATAGTACTTTTCTAAGATAGTCTCACACCAAAACCTAACTTTTTTTAACATTTTCACTTCCACAAGCCTCAACTTTATCCTCCACATATTATCCCCTCCACCCCCATGAACCTTCCTCCATCTTTCCTCCACCTTCCCTCCCATTTTGACCACATTTCCACCATTCCAGGGGCCAGACACCAGCCGAGGCAGAGCTGCTGCACTACCTGGAAAATGCCAAGAAATTAGCTATGTAGGGTGTTGATCTTCCCCCGGCAGTTCTTGCCTGTCTGCCTGCCTGCCTGCCTGCCTGCCGCTGCTGCTTGCATGTCATCATCTCCCTGAACTGGCCAGCCATCATCTCTGGAGCCTCATAAGTGTTCGGTGAGAACAGCAGTTCTTTAGTCTTTAGTCCATCTTTGTCCTATTCCATATATACATATACAGTATGTACATACATACCTATGTATGGCGTGACGTGACCACCACCCACCACCACCTTGAACACATTAATTGCGTATTGGTACACACCTGTGTG
>CM035199.1:5386457-5392853 GCA_020233015.1 Callinectes sapidus | reverse complement strand
TCGCTGGTGTGTGTGTGTGTGTGTGTGTGTGTGTGTGTGTGTGTGTGTGTGTGTGTGTGTGTGTGTGTGTGTGTGTGTGTGTGTGTGTGTGTGTGAACTGGACTTATTGATGCAATGAAAAAAAGGAGGGAAAAGATGTAGTGAAATATTGGTTAGGTCGACTGTTCCTGCGATCCTTTAGATTAGGAAATATTTGGCGAGATTTTGCAGTGTGATAGTCAATAATTCAACGTGTTTCCTGATATGCACACTTCAAAGAGGAGGAAACACACAGCATATGGAGGTTATAATATACACTGTTGAAGGCTTGCTATACGATAAAAACTTTGACGATTCCGCGTGGGTTAGGGGAGGTTTGCTTACATGTACGTATATTGTTGAAGATTTACTATAGGTCAAGAATTTTTTTGTAACGTATTAGCTTGTGTACTGATAAAGGCTTGGTATGCGGTAAGAACTTCAGTTATTTTGCGTATTAAGTGGCTGTTAAAGGCTTGTTATACGGTAAGAACTTTAGTTACGTATTAACTTGTATATTAAAGGGTTGCTATTATGATACTGTAAGACCTTTGATTCAAGTATTAACTCGTATACTGATAAAGGCTTGCTATACGATAAGATTATAGTCACGCGAGAGAGAGAGAGAGAGAGAGAGAGAGAGAGAGAGAGAGAGAGAGAGAGAGAGAGAGAGAGAGAGAGAGAGAGAGAGAGAGAGTAAAGATTCCATCACATTCCCCGAATAGAAATGATATAAATATTAAATGTTAATATTATGTACGTAGGACTTGTGGTGAACGAAAAAGCGAGTTGGGGGGAACAACTCAAATATTGGAGAGTTGGGCCGCGTCAACTAATACTGAGTAGATTCGCTCCAACTTCTGCATGGGGCGAATCGTCAGTCACTGAGGTGAACGAACTGTGAACCGCGGCGCCCGACACACTGTTTACATATACACGCCACTTCACACCTCGCACCATTGTTCCAAATCTTTTACACCTGCCTGTAATATGTAAATCCTTCAATTTTTTTATTCATTTATTTTATTTATTTATTTATTTATTCTATTTGATTTTTTTGGTGGATGTACAGTCTTACCATTGTGAGTTTGCTCCCCCCCCCAAAAAAAAAAAAAAAAAAAAAACGCAAAATGACAGAATTGAAAAAGAGTCAGATAGCTTGTTTATCCATTGTACTTTATGTATGTACTGTAATATCACACGGGGCGGTCTGCCGATTATATTGCATTTGCTACATAAAGTGAACGGTTCCTTATGGGCGTTTTACTTATAGGCGCAAGTTTTGGTCTCCCAATTTAGTGCCTATAAAGAGACCCGACTGTACTTTATTGGTAAACTGAGATATATATAAAAGGCAGAAAATATAAAGAGGAGAGAAAAGGAATACTTTATTGGTAAACTGAAATATATAAAAGGCAGAAAATATAAAGAGGAAGGAAAAGGAATACTTTATTGATAAACTCAAAACATATAAAAGGCAGAAAATGTAAAAAGAAAAGGAAAGCAGTATTTTAGTGAACGAAAGAGGAATACTGAATGAAATGGAGAAGGTTGAAGGGCCGGTATAAAACTTACAACAGGAGGAGAAGGAGGAGGAGGCATTGAAAGCAATAAGTAAGACAAAGAGAGGGAAAGCAACAAGACTGTCTGACTTGGCAACAGAGATGGTAAAAACACTAGATGACAAAGGAGTAGATTGGATGTTGGCACTGATATATATACAGAATATGGGAGGAAGAGGAGGAGGAGAAGAAAGAAGAGGAGGAGAGGATAGCAGAGGAATGGAGAAAAATCTTTATTGTACTATACATATATACAAACCAAACTACAGATGGATAAAACTGACGGACCATGAACTGAAAATATTGGCGTGAGTGGTGGGCAAAAAGACGAGAAGAAAAGTGCACACTGACAACATACAAATCGGTTTTATGGAAGAACGAGGAAAGGAACAACTGATGCAATATTTACTGCCAGACAACTGCAGGGGAGGTCTCTGGAGGGGAAATAGGAATATGTAGTGCACATTCATGGATTTTGGGAAGACTTACGATAGATTTACAAGAGATATGGTGTATGGGTGTTTGAGGAAGAATGGCGTAATGGAGAAGACGGTGACAGAGGTGAGAAGACATTGAGGAACAAGAACAGTGGTCAGAATGAATTATGGAGAGACATGAATAGTGTGTGTGTGTGTGTGTGTGTGTGTGTGTGTGTGTGTGTGTGTGTGTGTATATATATATATATATATATATATATATATATATATATATATGAGAGGAAATCAACCGAGGACAACAAATATGATGATAGAAAAAGGCCCACAGAGGTACCAGTCCCTAAACAAATCAAAAGGGAGCTGGAACAGAAGTCATCATAGTAACAAACACCCACGAGGAAGTGCAGAGGAAAGTTAGGGCAGGTCAGGTCAGGTCAGGTCAGGTGTCAGGAAGTACAGTATCGGTGCTTCCCTGATGTCATTTCTGATCTCTTAATTCTGCGCCCATTTATTTATTTTTTTTCCCCGCTAACTTTCTCTTTTCTTCCACATCCCATGCACTATTCCTTTCTCATCTTGTATCTTTCGATCCTAAAAAGTAATTGTCCCATAATGTATTCTTTTATGTATGGTCTTTGCAAAGTTATTGTCTTTTTTTTCATATTCCTCCGTATCTCCCAATAGTGGCGGGAGATTCTGGAAAAGGGTGGGTTAAAAATTAATGTACTGAGGTCTGAGGTGTTGGTGAGTGGCAAGGTGAGAAGGGACGTGCAACTGAGAGATATGAGAAGGGGGAAGAAATGATGCACGTTGAGCAATGCAAACACTTGGACTCGACTCTTGCGTCAGGAGGGAGTGAAGTGTGAAGTACAAGTTGAGGAGAGAATGAGAGCTTGGTGCGGAAAGTGAAGGGAAGTTTCTGGAATGGCTTTGTTATAAGAAGGTATCGAAGAGGGAGGAGGCAGAAATATGCAAAGTAGCGGTAATGCAAGCAATGTTGTGTGGAGCAGAGACGTGGACGGTGAAGAAGTCAGTAAAAAGGAAGTCTGAAAAAAGAAAACAGATGGAAATTTATAGTGCATGATGGTTATATCGCTTAGAGAACACAGAAGAGGACAGGTTTTAGTCTTTCTCCTTTGTACTGTACCTGTATCCTTCCTGTAATATGAGGAACACAACTGCACAGCATAATCTAGGTGAGGTTTGACCAACGCAGAATACAACAAAGGCGACAAGAGCGGAAAGACTGAGAAAGTTTGGGCAGCTGATAAGAAGACGAGAACAGGTCCTGAGTAAAAGATCTTGCAGAAAACCGGCTGAATAATAAAAGACGGAGGGAAAGACATTGAAAGAGAGAGATGGAGATGGGGGTGGACTTACGATAAAGCTGCCTGGGATGGGAGTCACGGAGGATCAGGGGGAAGAATCACACGGGGCACCAACCCTCGACTCTAGGGAAGGACATGAGAAGGAGAATGTTGGTATGGTGGCACTAAAACATAAGAACATAAGGAAAGATGCCACCAGCCATCAGACCTCTATGTATCACACCTACTTGCTTAATTTCACTCAACTTTATCCATGAATGTGCCTGATTTTCTTCTGATCTGGAATGACTTTTTTTCAAATTTATACAATGTGGACATTTTACGGGAATTTATTGGCTACAGGAGACCACCTAATGGAGACTTCCTATGTGAAAGCCAACCCATTTGCTAACTGTTATCCAGAGCTGTTGTTGTTGTTGTTGTTGTTGTTGTTGTTGTTGTTGTTGTTGTTGTTGTTGTTGTTGTTGTCGTTGTTATTATCATAATTGTTGGTTTTATTATTATTGTTGTTATTATTATTATTATTATTATTATTATTATTATTATTATTATTATTATTATTATTATTACTATTATCATCATCATCATCATCATCATCATCATCATCATCATCATCATCATCATCATCATCATACCTACACACGTACATAAACAGTGTGGTGCTTAATATTGCTCTTCACTTTGCCGTACTATTGTTGCAGATCCACGGTGGAAGACCACACTCCATACTGCGTGGCGAGTTGGGGAAGCACGTGCAACACTGGTACCTGCACGCAGTTCAGATGTGAGTATTGACTGCCACTCATCGTATTATTACAGCATGACCTTTTAGAAGCGGCAGTGCGGCGCCACGTGATCCTGTTGGTGTGGTTCCAATAACCAATTAAGGCGTGGGGTGTGCGTTACACAGAACACTGACGATGACCTCCCTTGGCGTGAACACTGACCTGTTATGACGAAGGTGAACCGTACAGACATCCTTTCGTCCTGTAATCTTTTATAAAACTCGAGTCACCGCCGCTGTAAAAAGAATAATACCCGGTAGTTTGGTTATGGTCAGAAGACAAGGAACATTTCTCACACACGATCGCTATGTTTACCTTTAGCATTGTTGCGTCATGTGGTCTGGTGGTGGCTTCCTCACAGTATTAGATGCCCGGCAGACTGTCAGGAGGTGAGGGGCAGGTTTGAACCGCTGCTTAGAGTGATGGTCGATGAGAATGTTATTTACTTGACGTATGTCCATGAGTGCACATTGCAGCGAAAACCGACGCATTTCATAGTGTATTAATCGATCGAATGCTTTCAAATTAATAAAATGACATTACTATATTACGAGTCGCTAAAAATGACCGATTCTAAAGTTCATAAAGATAATATCAATGCATTAAACCGCAGTCTGTGCAAAGGCTCACTGATTTAAGGGTTGATGGTGCTGAAATTGGCGAAACCATTGTAATATACTGCGATCCATTTAAAAGTTTACCGAGTTGTGGGCCAAATGAGTAGAGTTATATAGAATGACGATACAAAAACACCGCCATTCATTCTAAGGAGTGTTGTGTTTACCGTTGCCAGTGACGGCCGCTGATTTCATGGACCTCAGCTACCGTTACTGTCGCTTCCTTGATTCTACCTTCACACTTCTTACATTTATAACTTCCTTGGCCTCAAAATCACACCTTACCTTACCGAAGTGCCGTGCCCCTGCAGACTTTGGCGACCATGGATTGCCACAATTCTTTATCTATTGTCATTTGCTATATACAAGTTTTTATTTCATTTTCTATTCTTCTTATTTCATCCATGTACTCTCTCTCTCTCTCTCTCTCTCTCTCTCTCTCTCTCTCTCTCTCTCTCTCTCTCTCTCTCTCTCTCTCTCTCTCTCTCTCTCTCTCTCTCTCTCTCTCGTTTATTATATACTCAACTTCCTTGTCCTCAATTACTCCTTTCATTATTCTAACTCCACTTTAACTCACTTCCTTGTCCTCCGAATCCCCCCCATTTGTGCTATCACCCAAGCCTCCATTACTCCTTTTCTTACCACTATAACTTCCCTCTTTATGCCGGAAATTTTCGTGGGGTTCACCTCTGAAAAGCGAGAAGGAAGGGAAGGTGCCGCAGTGCCCGTATGTATGCTTTCCTTGCATCACCTTTATATCGTATCGTCTCGTCTGGTCTCGTCTTGTCCGTCCGTCTCGCGCCCACCACCTGAGCACATGCATCTGGTGTGTCCTCAGAGCCCAGTGGGAGGGTTCGCTGAGGCTGCTACGTGCTTTTCTTTTTTCTCCCTTTGTTTTGATGTTTTTTTTTTCAGCATCGCCACACGGGAAGCCCTCATACCTGTAAAAGAGGGAGAGAGAGAGAGAGAGAGAGAGAGAGAGAGAGAGAGAGAGAGAGAGAGAGAGAGAGAGAGAGAGAGAGAGAGAGAGAGAGAGAAAGTTGAAAAAAAGGAAAGAAAAGTTAAAGGGATTGTTGCTATTGAAGTTTACGTTAGTTTATCGTAGGCATATACTCGTACTTACCTATGTATGTATGTATGTATGTATGTATGTATGTATGTGTGTATATAGAGTATTTATGTGCGTACAGTATAACATTGTGTCCCAGGGTATACACATGTACGCCCACAGTGATTCAACCATTAAATGCAACACAACCCACTCATCACGCCAGCTGTATTTGGCTCATTTAGAATAATATGCAAAGAGGCAACACAAAGCCAGCCGTGTAGTGAGGAGAGGCAGCGGCAGTAGTTCAGCATTTATGACTACAGCGCTGTGTGTAATGGGCGGTTCACTTCACCTCATGGCTGACGAGGGATTCATACGGGAGTCAACATGGGACAGTCCACAACCAAGCCAATACCTGCTGCCCGCTAACCAACACATAACAAATCACAAGCGTTGGCTGAATATTCGTAAATCATCACACACACACACACACACACACACACACACACACACACACACACACACACACACACACACACACACACACACACGTATACATACACATACACACACAAGATAAAACTGCAGAAGAGCAAAG
>CM035199.1:5344255-5355663 GCA_020233015.1 Callinectes sapidus | reverse complement strand
TATATTGGTAAGTGTATTTTAATTGTCTTTCTAGTTATGTGCGTTGTATGTATTACTGGTATGTTATCTACAGTAACTGGATTATTATGTTTATTTGGGTGAATATCAGTGTGTGTGTGTGTGTGTGTGTGTGTGTGTGTGTGTGTGTGTGTGTGTGTGTGTGTGTGTGTGTGTGTGTGTGTGTGTGTGTGTGTGTGTAAGTAAGTAAGTAAGTAAGTAAGTAAGTAAGTAAGTAAGTAAGTAGGTTAGTAAGTAAGTCAGCAAGTAGGTAAATAAGCGTCTTTCCTCAATCTTTGGTTCTCTAATCTACATGGAATTGATCTCACGTCAGATTAGTTATATCTGTTGCTGACATCCTGCAAACCTCTCACTTTTCTCCAACCATTCTAGCTATGACTCTGCCAACTCTCACACTGCCATCTGTCTCTAACTCTTTGATTATTTTCTCTCCTTTCTTAATTAACTCTGCTAACTCAGCTCTCTTCCTGTCAACGCTTATCTACAACTCTTAACACTATTTGTCTTCCCTACATTGATCTTATTAGCTCTCATCCTCTCAATTCTCACTCTTTAAGCTCAGAAACTATTCATTTTCCTTTAATTTTACAGCTTCCCATACTATCGTAACAGCCAGTCTCTCCTAAGAACGCTACAATACCATAGGCACAACACAGAGCCTCGATATGATACGAGACACGAAGCACTGTGGAGAGGAGACCAGAAGATTACCTGATTTTTGACAACAAGTGTGCTATAGCTTCACCCACCCGACTCAGAGACACGTGGACTCTTGGTGAGGACAGTTACCCAGCTTGACTCAGAGTTTGCGTGCACTGGCCCAGCCTCTCCTCTTGATGCTGCTGTGCACGGCAACCAACGATAAGGATGCAAGATGTTGACCCCAAAAAAGGATAGTGTTCTTATTCGTAATCCTTTCCCTGGTGTTTATTTATTTGCTCCTCGTAACTCAGCATGAGTGATCAGAATCTTTTATATAGATTGATGGAGTAAAGATATTAAATACAACATTGGTAAGCCAGCAAAATATCATGAGTTCACCAACAGTCTGCTTCAGCGGCTTCACAGCGAGGAGTGGAGGAGGAGGAGCAGGAGGAAGGGAAAGGAAGCGTTCAGTCAGCAACTTCAACAAAACATCTAACTTGGTCGATGTTGACTTGGGAAGAGTTAAGATAGTGTTATAAGAGGCGAGACAGCGGTGTGGAAGGCTACCTGTTTCAAGTTATATGAAGCAATGGGGATTAAAGGCACTGCGGGTATCCATGCTTCCTTCACTCATGGGTAAAATAAATATACTAAACGCTGTGTAGCAACTCCTCCACAATCCGAGCATGCGTTAGTCTCAAGAAGGTGGAGTGTGTGAGGGTAAGACATGCAGGCTGAAATAGTTCGCCCAGAAGAGGAAGCAACGCTGCGTTCATGGAAAATAATTAGAGATAATCAGAGTTGTTCAGTAATAACATATGAGTAAATTGGAGCGTTCGCTATGTAGTACAACTTGAATGGGTAAACGAAGGTCATATAGAGAGGAAAAAATACTATTCATCTCATTGTGATAATAGATCCAAGACCCGAGACAATGTATAAAGTATTTTGGCCGTTTTGTCATATTTCTTGCTCTCTGCTTGATGATGGTGGCCACAAATGTTCTTCATATCTCATCAGTTGATTTGATAACACACGGATGGCGTAAAGATTTTTCCAACTGATCCATTTCTAAGTATAAAAATCAACTGCAGGTATACAAGGGAGAGAATACTTGATTAGAATAAAACGTGGGGAGAAATAAAACTGAGGTTCTAAAAACTATTCACACGTTACAACACAGAATGACAGTGACAGACAGATGCGTACCCACTCCACTCACTCACCTATCCAGTTAAATCATAGACACAAAGATAAACAAACGCACCTTTTCCTCCTCCCCATCTCCACACCCTCACTGACTTTCAATTAACATTATAAAGCTCAATTAACCCACAAGAACAAAAACAAATCGAAGTGGACGTTGGCTGTGAGTTACACCTTTATCACACAACCCACTGATAGCCTTCCTCTCTCCAGCAGCAGCAGTGTTAATGTCTCGCCTTGACTACTCACCACCAAGCAACAGTCGTAAAGTCCTTATTGGGTTCATCTCCTAATCTTTACGCTTTTAACTTGCCATTCAACAGACGAGGGTTGTCACGTGATTATAGCTTTCTCATTCCACTCCTTTGATCTGTAACTCTTGGTTATATCTGTTTTTTTCTTTTCTTCCCCTCCCCCCCGACCCTCTCTCTCTTTCTCTCCCTAAATCTTTAAAGTTTTCGATTTGGTTTGGTTTGGTTTGGTTCTGGTAACACTGCGAGATTCCAAGTTAACATTTACTGTAGTGAACACGTTAAAACATTATCAATCTTTTCTTTCTTTTTCATCTTTGTTTCTTTTACTAAGGAGATCAGATGAGAGAAAAAAGAGACTTGAAAAGAATTAAAAAAAAAGGTAATTCACTTTCCCTTCTCCTCATCCCCAGAAAAAAAACTGTAAGAATAAAAAAGAAGATCCGAGAAGGAAGTCAATTAGCTAATACTATGATATTCTTTCACTTTCTCACTGATAACACGTTTTGTCCGTAATTTGACGAAGCTTGAAAAATTACCTCCAGGACCAAAAGGGTTAACTACACTACAGTGAAAAATAAAATCTAATGAGCTAATAAATCTATCACTCACACCTGTCATCTTGCAATTAGTAAATATGAAACATTAATACTCTTCACTCGTACAGTTTTTTCCAGCATCAGATAATCAACGAAGGGTGTAACAAGCCCCTTTTTATGTAAGAAGGGGAGGCTGGTCAAGGGCAAAAACACCATCAATTAGAATAAAAAGCCCACTAATTTGCCAATTCCCTTAGAGTTCAAGAGAGTTAGCCGAAAGACAGCGAGAAATGTCGTGAAATCTCTCTCTTAAATAAAGTCAAGTCATAGTAAGTTGGAAATATAGAGGCAGATAGCGAGTTCCAGAATTTACCAGAGAGAGGAATTTGCTGGCCACCGTGGTACAGTGAATCGCTGCCACTTTGGGGGTCTTGGGATCCCCGAGCACACGGGTTCGAATCCTGGCCACGGTCTGAGTGGAGATTGGGCATCCACTTGGGGCAATGGTTCCCAAGTAGAAGGGCTTTCAGATAGGAGGTCTCCATTATCTGATCCCCTTTAGCCCATAAAATCCCATAAAAATCCCACATTGTTGAAAAAAAAGTAATGAATGAATGGGAGTACTGGTTAAAGGCTGCGACTAAGACGAGGAGCTCCCTATGGTGTCTGTGTTCAGTGTCTCGAAGTGAGTCTGTTTGTGTGTGTACGAGTGGGTGTTTATGACGCACGGGGCCAGGGTAGTGTATATTATGTGAGCCAGGCATACACATCCATTGCTATTCACGTGAGCTGAGGAGTAGTAGTAGTAGTAGTAGTAGTAGTAGTTGTAGTAAGGGTTGTGCTAATAGTAGTAGTAGTTGTTCTTGTTATTGTTTTTGTTTTCCTTGCTGTTGTTGTTATTATTTTTGTTGTTGTTGTTGCTGTTGTTGAATCTGTAACACTATCCTTTCTTCACACACACACACACACACACACACACACACACACACACACACACACACACACACACACACACACACACAAACACACACACACACACACACGGATCACACATGGACTTATATAAAACACCACCACCAGTGACTTCTCTTCGAATACCAAACAATAGGCACGGGAAGCATAAACAAGCCTTCCACTCTGCTACACAAGGATCACTGCCACAGCTGCTCGGGACGTACCAGCAGCTTCCGTCACTGAAGGCATCTGCATATGGAAACGTAGGCGTTTGTGGAGGCGGCAGGAGATGGTGAAGGAGGCGTTAAAGGGGGAATATAAAGAAAGTGACAAATGAGCAACTAGTGTCTCTGGTCATCAATAATTCTGTATTTTAAAACACTTTGCTTTCACGACTAAATTCCAAGGTTAAATATATGATTAATCGAGTTTTGTAAATGTGTTTCTTGCTGATTAGTAAAAAAAAAGGACCCTTAGAAACACGTGTAACTTCAGTCAGATCCTTTTGAAAGTAGTGATCGCATGGGAGAGAAGTGTTTCACAAAATAGCCCCGCAGATTCAAAACTATTGGCTTTTTTTGGCATCCACTTTTACAGCATCTCTGAGTCCCCAGGCACTCTTAGGGAACACTCACTCAAGTAGGTCGGAGGGTATCGTGGTGAGTGATGGATGAGGCGTGCACATCTCTCTCTCTCTCTCTCTCTCTCTCTCTCTCTCTCTCTCTCTCTCTCTCTCTCTCTCTCTCTCTCATATGTGCGGCGGGGTGAACGCGTCATCTCAGCTGTGGACCGTCACCACATTGCATAGAGAGAGCGATCGATGTACCGGAACAATGCTTCTCCCTCGACCTTTGCTGACTGAGAGAGGATTCTGTGGGTACTGAATGCCAGTGTGTGTGGAGGTGAAGCGTACGTAGGTGGTGGTGGTGGTGGATAGTTTGCCATCGGAAAGGGTATAAGGGAATACGAGGGGCGTTTGTGGCGGAGAAAAGAGCGTGTGGGCGGGGACGGCGGCTAACTCCAGGATCCCTCACTAGGAGCCCAATCCTTGCAATGCCTCCAGATCCAGAGCTGAGGACAGGCTAGTGACATATCTATATTTACACCAGGCATCGGCGGAGGGACGGAGGAAGGGAGGGAGGGAGGAAGGGTGGGCGGACAGAAGAGGTTTGAGTAAAGAAAGGAAGGAAGGAAGGAAGGGAGGGAGGGAGGAAGGAAAAGGAATGGGTAGCTTGAAAGAAAACATGGAGAAAAGAAAGGGATGGGAAAAAAGGTGGGATAGAACAGTGGAAAAAAAAGAAAGGAGTGAAGAAGGAAAAAAGGCAGATAGGGAAGAAAGGAAGAAAAAAAGAAAGAAAGAAGAAAGGGACGGTGGGGTGGATAAATCATGGGATAGAACAGAGGAAAAAGAGGAAGGGAGGGAAGAAGGAAAAAAGGCAGATAGGAAAGAAAGGGAAAAAAAGGAAGGAAGAAAGGACGACAAGAAGGACAGGAAGGAAGTAAGAAAGAGGAGAGAGGACGAGAAAGAAAGGAATGAAAACCAGAAGAACTATGAGGAAGGAAGGAAGGAAGGCAGGAAGGAAGGCAAGAAGGCAGGAAGGAAGGAAGGAAGGAAGGAAGGGTGGGAGGGAAGCACGAGTCTTGTTCTGCATTCTCTAGCTTACTCTGCCGCCTGCCTGCCTTCCACCCACCAATCCTCCTCCTCCTCTCACTAGTGCTTCAGACAAACGCCTTACACCAGCGGCTTGGGTCTGGGAGGTCTCACTTGGATTCGTTTAAACCCACCACTGCCACCACCGCCACCACCACCACTACCACCACCACCACCACCACCGCCACCACCAACACCACCACCACTACCCAGAATACAGCCTTTCACACACACGTGGTGGTGACCAAGTCGAAATCTTAAATACACGAGTGAAATCCTTCCCCGGAGAACAATATTTATGTGATTTTGTGGTGTGATGTTTCAAAGTGGACTGATACTCAAGTCATACACTCATACACTCACTCTCTCTTACACTTCACTCGATAATTTAGATGAGACTTGGGTAATTTTGCTTGTCAATTTAATTTCTTGGCATTGCTACTTTCCTGCAGTGTGTTATGTGTTGCAGCTCTTTCCCTATTGACTTGACTTCTCGAACTTGACAGAGTAGTCTGATGCGGGATCCGAGGATAGGAAGTTTGAAATGCGAAGTAATCAGGTATCTTATATAAACATTCAAAGACTTCAGCTTTATTTTTGACGAGTGGTATTAGGTGTTATAAAGGTTTCAAACGCTGTTCTAATCCCTTCAGTACCATGACGCGTTTTCATGTTTATTCTACTTAGTATTTGGTGATATACAGCTTCAGAAACTTATGCGGGGGGGATTGAAATAGTGAAGACTCCTAATCTCCATACACCCTTCTTCATGCAAACAAAATATAATCATACTCCAAAACTCGTAGCAAAAAACGCGCCCCAGTACTGAACAGGTTAAGAGGAGCCTGCATCACTAACTACTACACGTTTTACTTCCCTTCACCGCAGCAGTTATCAATTTAATTCAAGACCACATGAGGCTGAAGGAAAGGAGCGGATTCACTACAACTCCACCATTACTGAGTCTAATCCACAACCACTGGCGGTGGGCGAGGCTTGGAACACCCACACCTGGCGTCATGCGGGTCTCGGCGTGTTTGTTGCCTTAAGGGGGGGGAGGGGGGCGAGGGAGAGCAGCGGGAGACGCGTTAGGGAAGGCAGGTGATGAGGGGGCGAGGGCAAGGTAGGCAAGATGAGGGGGAGAGGCAGGTGAGGCGAGGAAGGCAAGGTGACACGAAGAGAGCTGAGACCATAGGGGAGAGAGAGAGAGAGAGGTGAAGTGGGGAGGGTTGACCTACTCTGGCTTGCTATTCTCCCCCCCCCCCTCTCTCTCTCTCTATCTCTCTCTATCTCTCTCTCTCTCTCTCTCTCTCTCTCTCTCTCCATCTCGCCCGTCTCATCAGGTCTGTCAGTCATCTCGTGCAAAGAATGCCTTCCAACACTCATGTTTGTTCGTCGCTGAATTTTAAAGTTTTCACTCCTTCATGGAAAATATGTATTCATTGACTTTGTTTTGTTTGTTTATTTTACCTTGCGTTTCTTTCATCTACTTATTATTATTATTATTATATATTTTTTTTAACTTTCGCGTTGTGATTAATTCATAGTCGCTCACTAAATCTATTTTCTTGTGTTTTCATGATATGTGGATTGATATTATATGAGACTATTTCATACGAGCTGTCTTGCTTTTGCTTCTACACTTTCCCTCTTGTTTCTTATCAACTCAGTGATTTGATTTGTAAATGTCCTCTGCTTCAGATCCCTCATAACTTTACTCTCGCATGCAGTTATAGACAAGAGCGGAATAACACAATGCACTCTCTCTCTCTTCGTCCTTAACCCCTTCAGTACTGGAAAACTTTTTCACCAAGAGTTTTGGTTGTGATTAGATTATTCTAGTGACATTAGGAAGGTCTATGGAGGTCAGAAGATTAATGGCCAAAGTCAGTATTATTTTCATCCCTTCATAAATTTCTGAAGCTGTATAAAATCAACAAATAATAAGCAGAATCAGAATGAAATGCGTCCCAGTGCTGAAGGGGTTAACATTTTTCCTCAGTCGTCAGTCCCATGATCAGCTTAGAATCCTTAAATGATACATGAATATCTACAAAAAACATGACACATAAACATAATATAACCTTTCCTCACTCTGCAAGACCACAACTAGTACATTATATAGCGGAGTGGTAAGGTAGTCTTCATTCTGTATCTACCGCCATTCTATTCTTAACCTGTCACAGCATCGAAGGACAAACAGCGAGAGATCAGCAGTGCGAGCGACACAATGAATCCAAAAATAAACGCATCTCTTATCCAGTATTGAGAGCTTTGGAAATTACACCGCTGATGTCACTGATACAAGACTGACTGACGCTCCTACAAATACTATCTCATCTGTATAACTCTGAGGACAGGGAGTTTAACTATAGATGTGTGGTATTAGCTTTTTTATATGCATTCATTTTGTTTATAGCAGTTTTTTTTTCCATGCTCTCTTCTGCTTTTCACTGTCATACATTTTTCTGATACTCCGCTGATGCCCTATAATCTTTTTCTTGAGCTTATTGTGTACTGTCTTCAGGTGGACGACTCTTGGCCAGCCTCCTCCCATGGTGACGCGGGAAGAGACTCCACCGCCTCCTCGGGCTTTCCTTCACTGGCAGAGTCAAAGATAGAATTGATGGGAAGCAGGCAGATGTCACGTGGATATGTTTTGACTAGTTAGTTAGCTAGTTTATTGACAAAAGAACACACTGTACAAACGAAACAAAATCATTACATACTTCAAACACATAACTACACATTTGTTTCGTATGAGAGTTATCATTCAATAAGTCAGGAACATTGGTGAATCTAAGCATTGGATATATCTCTCGCACTCCATAGTCTGGTCATCTCTGGCAGGACACAAACTCGTCACCAAACTCACCACAATTAAGCTGCCTTCCTCCTTTTTTTTACATTTATACAACGTGAGCTTTTTACGGGAATTTATGGGCTCACCTCCTAATGAAAACCTATCTGAGAGCCTACTCTTTTGAGAGCCGTTACCCCGAATGGATGCCCTAACTACCCTAGGACGGTGGCCAGGATTCGAACCAGTGCGCTTAAAAGCCGTCTGCGTGGATCTACTGTACCACGGCGGCTCCCTACACCACAATAGCAGCACTCAGTAAATCACCCGTTAGGACGATCACTTACTTGTCTGCGTTAGTTACACGAGCAAAATGGGTCAATATTCTTAAAGGTTTTGTTTTTAATCTAACTATCTGAATTTGTTAATGGCTAAAGCGATACTATGTAGTGATTGAGTTCTCATGTTTTTTTACTTTCCATTGACGGTGAAGAATTATTATCAAGCTGTCACTAGAACCAGAAAAAAAATATCCTTGAAAATCCTAATAGCTTCAACCCTGTCCAGTCAAGTGTAGTCAAGTTTAAAAGCCGATACTTATGCATGCTAATAACGTCCACATTAATTATTGACTCACTTGCCATTTACTTTGATGAAGAAAAATATATATAAACATAGTGTTGATAGTGAATGACATCTGTCTGTCTGTCTGTCTGTCTGTCTGTCTGTCTGTCTGTCTGTCTGTCTGTCAGTCTGTCTGTCTGTCTGTCTGTCTGTCTGCCTGTCTCTCTCTCTCCACTCTCACCTAACTTGCTAGCTAGAATAGACGGAAAGAGTGGTGGCATTTTTAGGAACATCGTTAGAATATGCAAATTGTCGTCTGCTCTGCAAGACTGCACGCTTCGACATGTTGCCGGCGCTGCCAGAAATAGATCATGGAACGGTACCGATGAGGGAAAAAAACCCATCTCATTGCATTCATTATTTTTGAGTCTGGAGTGCGCAAGTGCAGTATGATGTGCCAGTGAGGGAGATGAAGAGAAAGAGGGGGGGGGGACATTACATATATCTGGAGAGGCACGGCGAAGAATACCAAGAACAAAGACAATGCAAATGGAAGGGAACGACGAGAGGAGAATGGTATTAAAAGAACCAGGAGAACAGATGTTGAAGGGAGATCGAGGGGGAGACAGACAGATGGAGTAGGTGATGGGTGTCCTTAAGGTGAAGGAGCAAGGAGCAAGAGAGCAAGAGAGCAAGGGAGTAAGGAAGCAAGGGAACAAAGGAAAAAGGGAGCATCAAGTGGGGATGAAAAATGGCTTCAGTGTGGTATATATATACAAAGGAATACAAAGGAGGACAAACAACAACAGACCCTGAGATCCTTACTAGGCTGTTTGAGACTACTTACTAGCAGAAGTAGAGACAGGACAGCAAAACAGGAGGAAGTACTGGAGGAGGAGGAGGAGGAGGAGGCGGTGGACGTGGCGGGAGAAGACAAGAAGAGAAAGGAGACCCAGTTATTTTGACCCAAGGTAGAGGGCATGAGGTTGGTGATAGTCGGGTTAGGCATTAAACGCCGTGTTCAGAAACGCTTTGATACACCACGACCAGAAGAAATACATGCCAAGGTACTTCAGGAATGTAAAGAAATGATTAGTGAAGAGTTAGTTTGTCTTCAGGAAATCACTAAACACAAGAGAGGTAGCAGTAATATAGAGCCAAGCGAATGTACCACCTTTTGACCCCTCTAATTACGAACCTGCCAGCTTAAGTTCAACTGTAAGTAAAATAATTGAGCCGGTAACAGTGAGGAAAACCAAGGAGCAATTAGACAAGCATACGGGTAACTTGGTAAATCAATCACAGCTTGGCTTCACAAAGGGAACTCCACACAACAACAGACTCTCAGGTTCTTATTAGTCTGATTGGGAAACTATTGCACGCTAACTATGAGTGAGCGACAGGATAGCATAGGAGAAAGCTCCCCCCCCACCATCCCTTAAGTATATGGTTAAATAAAAAAAGAAATGCTACCATGTTATATAGGAAGACACGATAACTTGGAATTTGAGATGAACGTAAGAAAGAGATAGTGATTTCTACCATATAATTATAACCTGCATACAACCAACCCTTTGATGATGATGATGATGATGATGATGATGATGATGATGATGATGATGATGATGATGATGATGATGATAGGAGAGGAGAGGAGAGGAGAGGAGAGGAGAGGAGAGGAGAGGAGAGGAGAGGAGGAGGAGGACGAGAAGAAGAAGAAGAAGAAGAAGAAGAAGAAGAAGAAGAAGAAGAAGAAGAAGAAGAAGAAGAAGAAGAAGAAGAAGAAAATTGATTGATTGATTAATTAATTACAAAACTGAAGGGGACAGAGAAAAAAAGTTTCATAAAAAGAAGCAAAAAAAGTGTGTGTGTGTGTGTGTGTGTGTGTGTGTGTGTGTGTGTGTGTGTGTTAGAAGGAGAAGGAAGAGGAGGAGAAGCGGTGAACGGCGCGCGTTGAATGCCTCACTTCTTGGAGACCTTTATCAGCAGACACTTGGCAATGCGGTTCGTCTCGCCGCCAATGGGAACCGTGATTACATCGTATCTGAGGGGCCGCCGCCAGGTGTCTCTCGTCTATTTCGGTGCCTGGAACACCAACCATTTTGCGACGAACACGACACTGGTGATCACTGCCAGATACGGTCATTCAACACGACAATAATTTCTCTTGCGCTTAGTTTTTTCTTTTTTTTCCCCTCTTCTTCCTCTTTCTTTCTGTTATTCTTACGATTATGCATGCAATTGAAAGTGTTACAGTTTAGTGATGAAAGGAAATGTTTAGATATCCAATATAATTCCGGGGAAACAAAGAGTTATAGTTACTCGTACGTATTTCATAACACAAAGCATGACCATCAAAACGTAAGTGTATGACAGGTTCGGGTAAAGTGTGTGTGTGTGTGTGTGTGTGTGTGTGTGTGTGTGTGTGTGTATGTGTGTTTGGTTAAGTGGATACATAGACATATAAGGCATATCTGGGGGCCGCTGTATAGAGCCATGTGTGCTCTGTGGGGCGAGAAATTTCTAAACAGATGGGTTCGAATCCTTGCCACTGTCCAAGGGGAGAATGGGCATCCACTTGGGGTAACGTTTAGCAAATGGGTGGGCTTCCAAACAGAAGGTCTCTACTAGGTGGTCTTCTTTAGCCCATAAATTCCCTTAAAAAATCCATATTGTATAAATAAATAATAAAAAATGGTGTGTGTGCTACTTCAAATGATTTAGGTTAGCTTAGGTCCGAAATAGAAACAATACCATTCAATATTTGTATTACTCTTTTC
>CM035199.1:5322644-5332860 GCA_020233015.1 Callinectes sapidus | reverse complement strand
TTGTATTCTCTCTCTCTCTCTCTCTCTCTCTCTCTCTCTCTCTCTCTCTCTCTCTCTCTCTCTCTCTCTCTCTCTCTCTCTCTCTCTCTCTCTCTCTTTCTGCATCTTTTCTACGCACCACTCAGTACTGATCAAGTTACATAAAGAAACAAACGCAATTAATAATGAGAAAGGAGAACGACGAGGAGAAAAAGGAGGAGGAAGAAGAGGGGGAGGAGGAGGAGGAGGAGGAGGAAGGAGAGGAGAAGGAGGAGAAGGTTAAGAGATAGAGTTACATTAAAGAATATTTACTGTGGCCTGGAAAGTATTAACAGAAAATGATTAGGGAAAATGATTCAGGGACGAAGCGGAATGAAAGTAAGTAAGTCTGGCATGTAAGATACTGTAGTTGTGTGAGCGATCCTTTCTTAACCTCATCATTCCTCATCTTCATCTGGTGTGTGTGTGTGTGTGTGTGTGTGTGTGTGTGTGTGTGTGTGTGTGTGTGTGTGTGTGTGTGTCTGTGTGTGTGTGTTTGTGTGTGTGTGTGTGTGTGTGTGTGTGTGTGCATCCGTATTGATTTCCGTGGCCCCTTCTGTGGTAAGTAAGCTTCACATTCCACAGCAAACACGACAACACAACACAGTGATATTAATTACGACTCGCTGCATTACGATACGCTAAGAATAAGTCACATATTTCTCTCTCTCTCTCTCTCTTTATTTTTTCACTTTTTTCTAATCATTTGGAGCCATTTGATCTTTATTACTTGGCTCCTATACCACTAAGTAAGTCTCGTGTATAGATAAATGGTTGTAAAATTGGCTTGCTATCTGTTCTTGTGTTTCAGTAGTGAAGTTTTTCTTTTCCCTTTATTTTTCGGTGAGGGGGGAAGCGAGGAAAGGGTGGATAGGGGGAAAGAGGGGAAAATTTATGCATTTCTAATCCCTTCATTTGACTACACGCCGTAATTCCCTTATTGCGCGTATATTTTTCCTACAACCTTCCAAAAATTTAACCAATAATTAACTAATTACGTCATTCGTAATAATAAAGATCGTATTCCTCCGCCCTCCCCCTCAAAAATTCCTCCACGTATTTTGTACATTTTTGTCTGTTCACTTCATCACGCTGCTCGGAATTTCTTTGTTGGTGTGTGAGTTTTTCTACCGCTACTGAAAAAAGAGACAGTAATTCGAGCATCCTCTCCTGCATGGAATGGCCGCCCCTGGTATTACTTTCACTGTGCGATCTGTCCATTTTTCTTTACCTTTCAAAACGTACCTGGTGACCATTACCAGTGACATAACTACGTACATCACTGTTGAAGACACACAAATACAAATACAGAGCAACATAGAGACTCGAAAAGACTAAATGATATACAAACAACATCTGAACACTTAGAATTTACCATTTGTCATCAAGCAACAACAACAACACTGATAACAACAACTGCTATTATTATCAATACTGCTACAACAACAACAACAACAACAACTGCGGCTATTACTACAGCTACTGCCAGAGATAAGAGTGGCAGGATTCTTGAGAGAGAGAAAGATATGCAATGTGAAGTGCGAGTGTTCTGTAAGATTGCAGTGTGGGAGAGAGAGAGAGAGAGAGAGAGAGAGAGAGAGAGAGAGAGAGAGAGAGAGAGAGAGAGAGAGAGAGAGAGAGAGAGAGAGAGAGAGAGAGAGAGGAGAGAGAGAGAGAGAAGGGGGGAGAGAGGTGAGGGTTACGCAAGGGGCAGTGAAGGGAGGAGGAGGAGGAGGAGATTGCTAGACGATTGCTGTTACGGCCGCCATCCATCTTAACCTTCGACCTTTTGACCTTGGAGCGGTCAGCTGAGCCTTCCGATGAAAATAAAGGTCACTCGTAAATTGCACACACACACACACACACACACACACACACACACACACTTGAAAAATTTGCCTAAAATTTGCAAGCGTTTCCTCGCGCGTAGTTTGAACAAAAAAAAAAGAAAAATTAATGTGAAATATTTGCTGCATTCCATGTTATTAGTACCTTTGATGATTTTAAACACTTGTATTATTAAGTCGCCTTTAAATATTCTATGCGTTAATGGGATTAAATTTCATTCTTTAAGACGCTCTTCGTATGATTTATTGCTTACCTTGGTATAATTTTTGTTACTCTACGCTGAAAGAGTTATGAATGTCTTTTGTTAATAAGAGCACCATGCTTCTACGCTATATTCCAAGAGAGGACAGACCAAAGAGTTATACAAGGTGAGGATTTTGTCGGTAAATTTACATCAAAAAGATCTTCCAATTAAGACTGTGTGTGTGTGTGTGTGTGTGTGTGTGTGTGGGGTGGGGGGGTGGGAGGGTAAACATGATTATGTCCAAGTCCCTAAACTAACCATCTCCAACAAATGAAACGAAGCACTTCAAGTTAACGAGTCATTTACGTAGCACGGTGGACTGAGACTCCCTAAGAAGGGGAGACCATCAGGGCCGTGCCTGGAGAGGTTTAGCGGGATCACCCAGAGACAGGCAAACACTGAGGCTGCGAGGATCGTCTCCAAATCCCTCGATAGGGTATTCAGGACTATTGCCTCCTCCCTTGTGTTGCCTCCCTTGGATAAGAGGACTCGCGGCTGCCCATCTCACGCTACAAAAGCCTGACCTGCACAAGTGGTGGTGAGGATTGGAGGAGGAGGGGGGGAGGATTGGAGGAGGAGAGGGGGGGGGGTTAGGAGTATCCTTTGATGAAACTAGCTATCATTGGAGTCTTTTTGGTATGAAATTTGATAGCCATACAGTTTAGCCCGTTTCTTCACAGCCTTCACCCACCCACTCACCCACCCACCCACCCACCCACTGGCTCACCCAAACCTTAATGCGTATTTGTTTTATTGATCATGATCTCTTGAACTCTCAAACTGCTGTTGATTATTCTTTTCTCTCTTTGTCCCCCCAAAAAGATGATTTATTTTACTTGTACAGTAACCTCTTAGCTTCTCCACTGATCCAGGTAGAGAAAAATAATTAAAGAAAACATCAAATAATTAGAAAACGGAAAAAATATGGGAGCATATAATCATATTTCCTTTTATATCATATGTTGTAGTACTGTCAGTTAAGAGAGGAATAAGTGACACATCGCACAATAGAGGATCAGTGTGTGTGTGTGTGAGGAAATGAAGAGGTGTTGTTCATCTACAAGGTACAGCTGCTACCTACCCAGTGTGATGGTGTCGTCATGAGCAATTAATGAGGAGTGTAATTGCTCCAACAAAAATAAGGCTGTTGATAAATATGAACGAAAACTTTAGCTTGACTGGGATAATTAATGTAACAGCATAGCAATAGAATAAAAGTACAATAATAGAAAATTAACTGAAAGCATAATTGTTCGTCGATCACAAAATATTTCAGGCAAACGAAAGAAAAAAAATTAACTTTAACTTATAAAGTATAAGTGTAAAATGACAGAAAACTTAATTGAAAATAAAACCATTCTTGGATATAAACATAATTTTAAAAAAAGCACATCTAGGGAACTTAATCATAAGGAAAACGTTGCAGAATGTTTTAGTGGATGAAAACATGTTGAATAAAAATGTACTTAAATGATTATCTCACACCAAAATGGACGTCACTTCAACTTTCTCCTTTTCTTTAAATAATGCACATAGGTTTAACAAAAATAACTGTACTGATGTTCTCATAGTAAAGTGTCCGCCATTTCGATACCTAAACAATTAAACGCAATTTCTAACTCTCCTTTTCTACTTTCATGTCAACAACTCTTTACTCATCACTACATTCTGTACAATTTTGTCATATTAATTTAGGAAGTCCGCTATTTCAATATCCAAACAATTAAACGCAATCTCTAACTCTCCTTTTCTACTTTTATGTCAACAACTTTCTTCTCATCACCACATTTTGTATCATTTTTTTTCATGCTAATCTAAGAATTCCGCCATTTCGATATCCAAACAATTAAACGCAATTTCTAACTCTCATTTTCTACTTTCATGTCAACAACTCTCTTCTCATCACCACATTCTGTATAATTTTGTCATAATAATCTAGGAAGTTCACTATTTCAATATCCAAACAATTAAACGCAATTTCTAACTCTTCTTTTTTCCTCTACTTTAACCACTCTCTTTCCAACACCACATTTTGTACAATTTTGTCACGCTAATCTATATTGTCTACATTGTCTATATTGTCCTAAGGTCGTGTCGTGATTCTGCTTCTCCCAAATGACGTTCAGAGCACCGCCACACAAAAAAGCTCTTCCTTAATTGACATTCCTGTAAAAATAGTTATTAGACGAGTTTCGTTTTCCAGTTTCGTCTGTGTTTGTCTTGGTATTCGCTTGCCTTCGCCTTTTGTTCACGTGTTTGTTCCTGTCCCAGTGGTGTATCTCTCTGTTTTGTCTCCCACCATGCCCATAACCTTTCTTTCTCTTCTCTTCTCTCTCTCTCTCTCTCTCTCTCTCTCTCTCTCTCTCTCTCTCTCTCTCTCTCTCTCTCTCTCTCTCTCTCTCTCTTCAAATGACCCTTCAAATAAAGCATTCCAAACTGTAGAAAATGCCAGTATATGTATGTAACTCTGTATTCACACAAATCATCAAAACTTGGCAGTAAAAAGTCGAGGGTTTCCAGTGTGTCCTCTCAGGGTAACGAGACAAAACTTCCCAACAGCTCTTATCCCTTCCCCTCCATCCTTTCCCTGACAACGCAACACAACGCAAAGCAACACAACAAACTGCTCTCGTGATGATTTAAAGTCGGTATCAATAGGGATTCACTCACTCACTCACTCACTCACTCACTCACTCACTCGTCATGTTACATATTATGACGAGCCACGACTGACGGGACTTTCTACAGAGCTAGTCACTCCACTACCTACATCACCCTTGTCTTCCTCTATCTTTCTTCCGCTATTTATTGCTTTCCTTCTCTTTTCTCTCTTTTTCTTCATCTTTTTTCTCGTTTCTTTTCTTCTCTTTCTCGTCTTCCCCCATTTTCTTTCTCTACTCTTCTCTTTTTTTTTTCAGTTATTTTTTCTCCCCTTCCTCCTCCTTTTCCTTTATCATCATCATCATCATCATCACCATCCTTCTCCTTCTTCTTCTTCTTCTTCTTCTTCTTCCGTCTAACTTGATGTCTTTAATTCTCCCTCACACAAGGTCGTCTTCTTTTCACAAGCCACTGTGGTTTAATTTCTTGTCCCTTCTTTGAACATCTTGCTACTGTTAACCATTTTTCTTTCTATGTTCGTCCTTTGTTGATACTTGACGTAACCTAACCTAAGCTAACATCGTGGAAAATACTTGTATGGACACAAAAACAATGATATAATAAGTAAGAGGTGAGTTTTTTTTTCATTTAAAGGCTACAAAACGATTCACGAGTCTGCTTTACAAATAATGATTATCAGAGAACGTTCAAGCGGTTAAAGAAAGAAATGATTAACAATAAAAAAATAATAAAGTCATTCTAATAAACACATTTCCAATCTTACTCCTCCTTGTCCTCCTCCTCCAACAATTGCGTAATTCTCACGATGTAACGCGATATTAACATGTGTATCTTTCCAGGAGACTTCATGTTATTTGCTGATATTACGTAGTGGTGTGTCCTCAGGCTAGCGTGTAATGTAATGAGCTCCTCCTGTGCTGAGTGCAATGTTTCATGAAAGTGACGAATGATTGGCCTCACTGTCCTGATAGTGTCCCCTTCCTGTACTCTGGTTATGGAAAATGATACGTTCCTGTTCTCTTAGTGCTTGAGGACGCACACACACACACACACACACACACACACACACACACACACACATACACACACACACACACACACACACACACACACACACACACACACACACACACACACACACACACAACACTCCTAACCTAGTTCCTCACATTCTATTGAATATTGTCATGGTATACAAGAGAGAATGTAAAAAAGAAGAAAAAAAAACTTGACTTCCTCATCAAAAACGAACAAAAATACTAGAGACATGAGAAAACACTAATTAGCAGTCGCATATTGAAAAAAAGGAAGTAAAAAAGCACAAAATTTTAAAAGACAAATTGATCAAACTGAATAATCAAGGAACAGTGAGCCATAAGGAGACTTGTCATTAGTGTGTCCAGTGAGCGGTGAGTGTAACGCGGCGGAAGGGAAGGCTATAGACATTTAGTTACAAGGGGTGACGGATGCGACAAACAGATCCGGTCTCTCTTTCTCTACCTCGTCCTGTCAGAAGGTCGAACGTGTGTCAAATTAACTCCACTCAAGGAAAGGCGTGTGTGTAAACTAATCATATGACAGAGAGAGAGAGAGAGAGAGAGAGAGAGAGAGAGAGAGAGAGAGAGAGAGAGTAAATCTTACACACTTCTCCTCAGCTGTAAACCTTTATAGTTGCATTTACTCAACTTTTTTCACATCCCATAATAACCTACATACACCATTGCTGAGACTCACGTTTATTCCCACCTTTTAAACAGTTCACCAGCGTAAAAAATAACGAAACAAAAATTATCTCCATTTTCTTTTGTGTCCAGGCAAACAACCCTGCTGTGATTTGAACGCTAAGTAAGGACAAGAGGAACAATGAAAGCACCATGAAGAAATAAAGACAAAAACAGTTAGTGACGAGAAGATGGTGAGAGAATGGTGATTTAAGAGCAATTCCTTTACATGAAGAGCACAAAGTCACTAAATCTTGCAATATTTCAATTTAAATCTGCGGTATATTACAACGAAAATGGATCAAAATGCATCACTTTTAGTCTTCTCGCTTGCTGGTGGGAATGAAACCAGTATTCTCAGTCTTTATCTTACGTACTTCCTTACCCAATAACTGTTGTTCTACTGCTCCTTCTGACATTGTGCTTAACGTGCTTGGTCCACCTTACAGATAGACGTGTTGGTGCGTGTTAGGAAGGTGCGTGTTAGGAAGACTCTAATTGTGGTGATGAATGGAAGTAACAATGTTCTGCTGCTCCTTCTGGTCCACCTCACAGATAGATAGAGGTGATTCAGGAAGGCTCTAACTATGCTGATCAATGGAAGTAATAATGCTCTGTGTTTTCTTCTTTTCTATATGGTATTTACTGAACTGGAGAATCTCATGATGCTAGACTAGAGGTGAAGATGAATCTCTTGACCTCTTACTCTTTCTCTTATCATTATTCTTGTTCTCTCGTCTCTCTTTTATTTAGTTTTTTCTTCTTCCTCCTTCTCTTCCTTTCAGAGACAGACATTGAATTACAAAAGCGAAAGGAAATATAAAATGTATGTTTTTTTTTCCTTTTCTTCTTCCGTCTCTTCTTTTTTATTGTTATTTTCTTTCTTCTAATCCTCTTCCTCTTTCTCGTATTGCTCTCTCTTCTCTTCTTTATGTTTGTCTTGTTTTTTCTTCCTTCTCCTTTTTTTATTATTTCCCTTTCTCTAATCCTCTTACTCTTTCTCTTATCATTATTCTTGTTTTACTTCTCTTCATTATCTACATCTTTTTTTCTTCTTCCTTCTCCTCTTCCTCTGAAATACGGACACTGAACTACTGAAAGCAAAGAGAAATATCAAATGTACGGTTTCATCTTAGTCTTCTTCTCCTTTCTCTTCTTTTTTTCTCTTATTATTTCTTTTCCTCTTATTACCATTCTTGTTCTCTCTTCTCTTCTTTATTTATGTCTTCTTATTTTCTTCTTCCTTCTCCTCTTCTTTTGAAATACGCACACTGGAGGGAAATATAAAATGTAAGTCTTTTTTCCTTTCTTTCTTCCTTCTTTTCCTTTTCAATGTCATTTCCTTTACTCTAATCCTCTTTCACTTCCTCTTATTATTATTATTCTGGTTCTCTCTCTTCTCTTTTTTTCTGTCTTCTTTTTATGCTTCTTCCTCTTTTTCTTTATTTTTTTCTCTAATCCTCTTCCACTTCCTCTTATTATTGTTTCTTGTGTTTTTCTTATCTTCTTTATCTGTCTTGTTTTTTCTTTCTCCTTCTGCTCTTCCTTTCAGATACGGACACAAAAGAGAAATATAAAATGTATGCTTTTTCCCCTTTTCTTCCCTCTTCTCTTTTTTTTTGCTGTTTCCTTTCCTCTAATGCTCTTCCTCTTCCTCTTATTATTATTCTTGTTCTCTCTTCACTTCTTTATGTTTGTCTTGTTTTTTCTTCCTTTTCTTTTTTATTTCGCTTTCTCTAATCCTCTTACTCTTCCTCTTATCATTATTCTTGTTCTCTTTTCTTTCATCTATCTATGTCTTCTTTTTCCTCTTCTTCCCCTCCCTTTTTTTACCATTTCTTTTTCTCTAATCCTCTTACCCTTCCTCCTATCATTATTCTTGTTCATCTATCTATGTCTTCTTTTTTCTCTACTTCCTTTGAAATACGAACACTGAATCACTGAAAGCTTTATATGTTTCCTAATAACACGACACAGAAAGGCAGGAAAGCAGTGAAAAGCTGTAAGACGCCAACATTCACTCCTACACGAAGCAATGCTGTACAAAAATAGACGAGAAATTATTGATACTATAGAATGAACAAGAGTCGGTACTTTCTCTGAGACAATTACATCTCAAGAAAAGTAAGGCACGGCATGGAAATTTTTATAAGTGAAGGATCTATAATAAAATAAAAAATGTCTTGGTAAAAATATAAATCTATCTATCTTACTTTGATAATGTGTGTATGTGTGTGTGTGTGTGTGTGTGTGTGTGTGTGTGTGTGTGTGTGTGTGTGTGTGTGTGTGTGTGTGTGTGTGTAGGTGGGTAGATGAATGTACTCACTCAAAAACACACACACACACACACACACACACACACACACACACGCATACTCTCTCTCTCTCTCTCTCTCTCTCTCTCTCTCTCTCTCTCTCTCTCTCTCTCTCTCTCTCTCTCTCTCTCTCTCTCTCTCTCTGTGTAAGGTTGTGTTGTCTATTAAGCTTCGACTTTAAGGAGACTCAAGAGAATTAGGCGGCCATGGTGCTGACGTCATGCGGGGCGGTGACGTGGCGCGCCCCTATTGGCTCCCTGGAATTCCCCGCCGCTGGTAACAAAAATATGAAAAAAAAATTCCTGGCAAAAATTTCGTTTGTGAAAAGTCAAGTCATATATAGAAAGATAAAGATAGATAGACACATCGGTATTTTTTGTCCCATGTTTTGTCTATCTCTGCGTCCGTCTGTCTATTTTTCAATTTCTCTGTCTGTCTGTCTGTCTGTCTGTATGTATGTATGTATGTGTTTATCAGTCTGTGCATCTTCCTATTCATTTTTCTATCCATTTATAAACTTATCTGTCCATCTTCATAAATACTTCTTTTTTATCCAACTTCCTACACACACACACACACACACACACACACACACACACACACACACACACACGTTAACCCTTCAAAAATGCCTCTATTCGTACCATTCACCCAGTATCCAGTTATTTACTATTACGCTCCCCTGTGTGATGGAAGGCGTGGAAAATAAGCATATGACAGTGTGCCTCTTAAACGATCGAACTGATGACAGCAAATTCCAACACGTCACTCTTGTAACTTCCTAAAAAAAAATTGACAAGTAAAAAATAGAAAAATAAAAAAGGGAGTTCTGTAGGTGTTAAGAAAAGAAACGTACTGTGAATTAATGCTGCAAGAAGAGAGGGGAAAGGAAGGACAGCAAAATGAAGGCACAGGGGAAAGGAAAGATGATCTGCAGGGCGAAAATAGAAAGGAAATGGAGGTTATGGGAAAAGAAGGGAGGATTTGAGAGTGAAAGTGGAAAGACTAAGGGTAAAGGAACACCATTTGCAAGAGGAAGGAATGGTAGGAAAGCAAATGACGGGAAAAACGAAACAGAAATAAGATACGAGAGAGAGAAAGAGAAAAGAAAGGCTAAGATTTACCAATGATGAAAAAATACAGAAAAAGAGGAAGGAATGGTAGGAAAGCAAGTGACAGGAAAAGCGAAACAGAAATAAGATAGGGGAGAGAAAAGAAAGGGTAAGATTTAGCTTTGAGGAAGAAAAAATAAAAAACAGAAAAAGAGAAATAATGATGATAACCCAAGATGGAATAATTGAGTAATGGAAGCTGATGAGGAAATTGGTGCAATAGAAACATCATCATCACCACCATCACCACCACCACCATCATCATCATCACTGGTAGCAAATACGAGTAGCAGAAGCAACAACAACAACAACAACAACAACAACAACAATTCCACC
>CM035199.1:5267722-5281985 GCA_020233015.1 Callinectes sapidus | reverse complement strand
GAAAAGAGCGAGGATGTGGCCGTGAGCTACTAATAACCAACCCGCAAGTGACTGCCCAAATTTGGAAACGTTCACACACACTAGGGCGCACACACACACACACACACACACACTGATACAGAACGAAGTCAGGAAAGGGAGTGTACGTTCTTGCCTTTCGGATAAGATAAAGAGCGGTGGCGTGCGATAAGGGGAGGAGGGGGGGAGGTGGAGGTAGGCTGGAGGGAAGGAAGGAAGAGAGGGAGAGGGGGGAGAGGAGAGGAGGAATGGGGGGAGTGGAGCAGTGGGAGGTGAGGAGGGAGAGCGAACTGGTGGCAGGAGGGTGGAAGAGGGAGAGGGAGTGAGAGAGAGAGAGAGAGAGAGAGAGAGAGGTGAGGGTGAAGGGAGGAACCGCGGCAGAGTCGGTGTTGGAGGGATGGGCGGCGGACGGACATCGGTGTGGCGGCGGGGTGGGAGTGGGTCGGAGGCGGGGACGGGGCGGTGCGGGGCGGTGCGGGGCGGGGCGTCGCGAGGTGAGGTGAAGTCTACGTAGGAAGCAGGTCTTCCTTCCTCCCAACAGGCACACACACACACACAGCTACACGCCACTCTCTCCTCATAACGTAAGTAGTAGTAGTAGTAATAGCCTGCTTCGCTGTTCATTACGTTAAGTTGTATCATACTTGTGTCCTTGTCTTACACACACACACACACACACACAATGGCGTGCTTGATGTGTTTTTTGCAGTAATGAACATGCCTGCTTGTGTACTACCCCCATGCAACACACGTCTCTCTCTCTCTCTCTCTCTCTCTCTCTCTCTCTCTCTCTCTCTCTCACGTAACTTGCCCGCATTTCGACACACTGAGTCATTCACTTTGGAACGCCCGACGAAAAGCAGTGAAACGCGGGCGGCGCACAACCCACTCGAGGTATTGGGGCTTATTTTGAAACATTGCCGGACTTGCGGGAGCCTTACACTCTTAACTTGGCACTTTACGACCTAATTCTACCCCCACTACCACCCTTAACTCCTTCAGTACTGGGACGGGTTTCTTTCATATCTATTCTGCTTATTATTGGTCGATTTCCTGCAGTCTCAGAAGCTCATGTAGGGATTAAGATGGTAAAAACTCTAGCCATTCATGTTCTGACCACCATAGACCCCTCCTAATGTTAATAAAATCGTTTAATCACATATTTCATATCTATTCTGCTTACTATTTGTCGATTTCCTAGTCTCAGAAACTCATATGGGGATTAGAATAGTAAAAACTCTAGCCATTCATTTCTGACATCTATAGACCCTTCCTGAAGTTGATAAAATCGTTTAATCACGCTCAAAATCTCGTGGTAAAAATGTGTCCCAGTAGTGAAGGGGTTGATACCAGTGGATCGACCGTCCAGCGTTCTTATCCGCACAGAACACTCGACAAATGACGGTGTCTATGCGCGTGGTTAAGATTTTCGTGTGTACATATTATCTTCATCCTCATCACGTGGTTTCCTTTCCCTTACCCTTGCAAAACCTTTCGTTCCTCTCCGTCTCACTTTATTAATGATCTCTTTCGTTCCTCTCCGTCTCACTTCATTTCTCCTCAGTTGCATGAAAGAAATGACTAGCTCGATCTGTGTCATCTCAATTGTATACGAGTAATATCAAAGTTTTTATTATTATTATTATCATTATTATTTTTTTGCTTTTCACTCCTTACGTTTCCGTCGATCTTTACTTCTACAATATACACATTTTTTTTTTTACCTCAATACTTATCACTACAATTAATGATACTTCACTTCGCTTTTTCTAAATCTCTACCCACCACAATAAACCCTTTTTTTCACCTCAACAGTTATCTTTACAATTAATGGTACTTTACTTTACTCTCAACCTCTACCGAACGATATATCTTTTTTCTCCGCAATCTGTTTCTCCAATTCACCACCTTTACACTTATTACACATTACCTACATGAATTTGACCTTAAAATCCACAACAGTACTGATCGTTATGTATACAGATCAAACTTCCTCCAAGACATAACATGATTTCGTTACTATATCGACTTAACCTCTTCAGTGCAGGGATGCACATTTATCACGAGTTTGGGGTGTGATTGGACGATTTTATTAATATTAGGAAGAGTCTATGGAGGTTAGAAGATTAATGGCCAGTCTGTACCGTTTCAATCGCCACACAAAATTCTGAAGCTGTATAAGATCGACAAATATTAAGCAGAATTAATATAAAAACGCCTCATGGTAGTGAATGGGTTAAAATCACCATGTAAGCCAATCCACCATTATTTCCCTTCATAAAAACATCATTCCCCGGTTCCTCATACACTTAAAACACTCACAAACTCCCTTCTTTCATTATTCCTTTCCTTATTACACTTCCCTTTCTTTCTCTTCCCTGAATACACACAATATTCTTCCTACCTTAACCTATAATAATCACGTCACCGTTTCCTTCTCTACACACCAGGTAAATGTAAATTGTACATAAAGAAACCCCTATTAATGCCGTTTACATAATATATGCTCTGTGTTGTGTGTGTGTGTGTTTTCAGTTTACTCACGTACAGGAGACACACAGCAGGACTGGCGTGCACATAATCACACATACCTGCAGGAGGGTAGGAGAGGAATGCATTAATAACAAGGAGAGATATACTAAACAAGAAAAGTAAATAAGAAGAGGTTAACATAAGGACTCTCTCTCTCTCAGTAACGAGACACCATATTCAATCTTGTTTTGAATACCACTTGAAGATCATATAAAGATTGTGATGACCGTTTTTTCCCTCTAATAAAGTGTTTAAAATCATTTGTAGTGACCCATGCAAGGCACAAATATCTTCACAAACAGCAGATAATTGGATAAAATTCGGATACGGTCAGTGAAAACGGGTATATATTATTGTACCTCTCATTTTAACGCTTGATGCAAAAAAAAAAAAAAAATTAACATGCACCCCTTACAATGTTTAGAAGTACCCATCACCTTGGATAAGATTGTGTTTAGAAGTACCCATCACCTTGGATAAGATTCAGAAATGGTCAGTTGGGAATGGATAAAGTTACACTACTCTACCTCTTCCTCTAACACCAAAGTGCAACATGAACACACGCCTCATACAGTGTTTAGAAGTACTAATCACCTTCCTATCCTGAGCGCCCCCCCCCCCCTCTCCCTTCCTACGTACAATGGTTCCCTGCTTCCCTGCCTACCTCTTCCCTCCCCTTCACTGCCTCCACCAAGCAATTCAGTCCGGTTTTTTAATACCTAAAGTGGCCTCTTAGATGTATACCCTTTTATTTATCTTGTTTATTATTTCGTTCGCTCCTTTTTATTTACAAACGTGTCTGAGTTACAAGGAGGATTTAATTCAGACACACACACACACACACAAACCACAGCATCGTAACATCTACACGTTCACGGATATAGGGATGCTCTCTCTCTCTCTCTAAACTACTCCACTTCCAACCTTTGCTTCCCCTCCTTGACAACACTTGCTTCCTCTTCCATCACGGTCCCTCGCCTGACTCCCTCCACTACTCTCCCCCCCCACAGGTGTACCACTCCCATCCACCTCCCCAACCCTTCCCCATTCCCCGCCCACCACCCTCACCTCCTCCACCACCCAAAAGGTCATTACGTGGGGATCCATTAATGACGGTGAAAGTCAGAACATGAAGTTAATTTAATGAAAGAAAAGTGCATCTCTCTCTCTCTCTCTCTCTCTCTCTCTCTCTCCAGACCGCTACTCTACGCTTTTTTTTCTTTAAATGATTGTCTTTTTCTTCTTTCATTTGATCTTCAATTGAATGCACCATTGTAAGTTTTCTTTTTATTATTATGCACAACTTCTACCTCCCCCTCCTTTCTCTCTCTCTCTCTCTCTCTGAATCACCATATGCCCAGAAGCCTAAAGAGCTGCTTTCATTATAATAACAGCGTCGATCATCACAGTTGACGTCGATCTTCATAAAACATTCCACACCTTCCTTATGTTTCCTTCCATGCGTCTCTGTGTACTCCTCCTCTACCTGCCACTCCAACCACAACTACCATACACTGCACTAACTCATTGACTAACTAGCTGATTGGGTTGACGTGTTGGAATACCAAGACCACACCACAGGCAAGCTACACCAACATCTCCATTACCAATTCCCTTCCCTGCTTGAATGAAAGACCAAAAGTTTCCCGCTTATCTTCTTTTCATGTAATAGGACCTGTCGCAGAGAGAGAGAGAGAGAGAGAGAGAGAGAGAGAGAGAGAGAGAGAGAGAGAGAGAGAGAGAGAGAGGCAAAAAGATGATCTCCAATGACGTCACTGTGTTGCTAAGTATCATCTATTTATCACCTACATTCCTTAACATCCTCACGCTTTCACAACAGTAGAGGCCGGGAAAGCAAAGCAGGTGATCCCAATGTTGAAGTTTTCCTATCTGACTAAAGCTCTGATGATTCACCATATAAATCCCACGAGGTTTAGTCTGAAGCTGCAATCAGGATTGGATTGTGTTTTACGAGAACAGACCCACTTCTTCCGTCCCTCAAAGTATTGGGAAGTCTGGGGAAATCACCACAGTTGTTATGCAAAACCCAACACTATCGATATTGGCTTATAATTTATGAAGATGTAAAAAGCTTGCGTGATCTGATAACTGAGGGAAAATTGTGGTCATTAAGTCAAACTACTTCTGTAATTTTTTCTCATCTTTGGGGAGGTCTGCGGGCTTCTAACTACATCCCTGACACCACAAAGCCAAGGAGAGCTTGCTTTCTTTGACTTTTGGCACAATAGCTTTAACATCTTACAGAAGTGCAGTTTGTGTTCACATAAAACATTGGGCCTTTCTTAAGTAATGCAAGTTTCTCATTTCCTTCTTTTTTTTTCTTTTCTTTCTCCTTATTACAACTGTCACCATCATCATCATCATCATCACCAACACAACAAGTACACACATTTTCCAACTGGGAACAATTAGACTTAATGTCAGGCACAAGGGATTCCCTGACCTGGATAGGAAACAATATAGGTACAAACATTTGCTGATGGAAAAAAAACTTGGCTAACTATATCACTGGTAGTAAGATTAATATCCTAATAAGAACAATGGCCTGTGCTGCGTATGAGTGTAAAGGAATGTTAAGCTTTAGCTAGGCTGGGAAGGATGAACAATAAACTGAGATAGCTGAGTGAACCATGAGAGGTCAGCATACACCTAAGTAAGCCACCAGTGTTTGCAAAGCTGAGGTGTACCATCATTTCTGTCAAGCTACATTGTGCCATACCTCCATGCCTCGTAGGACTCAACATGATTTAATAAAACCAAGGGCCCCTATGTGCTTCACCAAGAAAGGAAAGAGGACATGAAGATGGAAGGGAAAGAGACAGGAAGGAGAGAAGCAAAAGAAAGGCAGAGAAACAGATGAGATGAACGAGACTATTGAAAAAAGGAAAAAGTAAGATAATAGTCATTCTAAAAATATCCTAAGAATCTGATGACATCTTGAAATTTGAAAACTAATGATTCTGTATCTCAGTCCCTCCTGTGTCCAGAGAAAATAAACAAATAAGCACAAGGCAGAACTCATGTAGAGGAGGCAGGTTCAATGGCAAAGACATAAAGAAGCACAGGATGATACTAATGAGAAAATCAATGAATGGTTTTTGTAATTCCAACTTATGGAACAGAAGAAAAACAATGTGAACTATAGTGTTGCTTCAAAAGTAAAGCTAAAAGTACACAAACTGAGAATATCAACACTGAACTTTAGGAGACATGCAATGACTGAAATTACTGGAGAGTCAAATGAAAGCAAACTCTGTGTGTGTGTGTGTGTAGTAAAGAAGCACAAGGAATGCAGGAAGCAAGGAAGAGTGGGCATGAAGTAACAGAAGGTATCTGTCCTGGTTTCTCTAAGGAATTGCCACAGAGATCATGGCACAAACGTGTACCAGCCAGTCATACATAACTATGGACTTTACCAATCGCTGCCTTTGAAGTATTGACAATACAACAGTCATTACTTTTACACACAATAACATACAACATTCAATATCTAAAGGTGCAAGTACAGGGTAATCCAAGTCAAAAAAACATTCTATGCATTTATGTATGGCAAGGCATTGTTTAGCCAAGGTGTGTTTAGCTCAAGTGTGGTCTCGCTGGGACAGACAAGTAACCATGGTTGAGAAACTCAAAATCCAACCTTCATATAACTTTAAAACATACAACATAATCTGAACATATTCATTGTCACAATATCTTAGTGAAACTGTGTGACTGATTAGCAATCAGCCATTTCCTGCTACACTCCTTCCCACTCCCTGCCAACCAGGCAAAGCATTGTGCCACAAAGCCTAATACTACGTATGTGCATACTTTATGTATCATTTTCTATGTGCATACTACCATTGTGTAAGGTCTATCAGTAAATCAGCTATTCATTTACCATCCCAGGAAATCTCAGAATCTTGTGGTAATCGTAACAGAATAATTCACAATTTCATCACTGGACATTCAGGTCTGGCACTGCTGCTGCATCCAACATCAGGCCACACTTCAATGTCATACCACAGCTGAATGCCTCAAAATGAAAAGGTGCATCAAACATTCTCAACTTTAAGTTAACTTGTACTTTCACCAGTAGCAACCATCAAAACTCATGTTACACTTTAGAATCAACTACATAATAAATATGCCCAATGCTATCAGTGCAGACACTTCTCAAAGGCAACCTGCAATTCTTTTAAATTGTTGCCCAGAATCATTCTCATATTCTTTAATGGTCTGGCAACAGCTTGGATTTGTAACAGTTTAACAGCAAATTCATCAAAGTACTCAAATTTATGTGAAATGTCAAATATTTCCTAAACCGTCATTAACAACAAAACAAAATATTTCAAGATACAGGCAAAAGACAATTCACAAAATACTGCAATAAAAATGTCCAAATTGCCTGCATTTTTCAGATGGTAACTTTTTCTTCCCTTAGGCAGGGATGGGAAACCTCCATCCTTTGGGGTGTGTAAGACCTGCAGGACCATTTGATGAGGGCCCACAAGAATGTTCAGAAATGCTACTTCATAAAACCACAAGTCATGAGTTAATTATATATAACAGACATACTCACATTATGTATTGTACTGGGCTACACGTCACTTGAATTAAGTTATCTAGTTATCAAACTTAGAATGTGGCAACGTCATAATCTTGAATACACATAGTAAATAAGTAATGACAGTTTACGGGTTTGTGTGTCTTGGCATCAGTCCCAGCATCTACCAAGGAACATGTATTGTACCAGCAAGCAAGCAAAACCCATGCCAATGATATGTATCACATTCTCACAGCCCCTCCCGTAGGTTGGCATGACACAGATCGGTACGGGTACACCAGGTCTGGCATCTAAGACTCTAGGTGGACACCAAGTTGTCAGTTAGTCCATCGGCTCATTATTTGCCTCACCTTTGATAAGCTGTTCTACTGGAGTCAATTTAGTTTCACATTGAACTAGTAAGTGAAAATCTAAGAATTCATAAAAGTTTGGCAATTAAATTCTTAGTTTGACAGTAAATCTGATGTCAAACTAAATATAACAAATGTGAAACATACTAATATTTTTTTCTGTGGCCCACGGCCAATGTTGAGAATATTTAAATGGTCTTCGACAGGGTGAAAGTTCCCCATCCCTGCTTTAGGGGTAGAAAATGACCCTTTTACTGCCCCAGTGAATGGTTTGGGACTCATGCTGGATTTAAGGATAATGTTTGCAGGTTTATGATGATTAGGGAAAGAAAACATGCCAAAGTGTAAAACATGCACCAATCCCCTTCCATTCTTCCATTATCAAGGAGGTACCAAAGGAAGGGCATAACACGGTACCATCTACTCTCCCTCAGCTGCCAGGTACCACCATAACACAAGTTACACAATTTGAGAAAAATGCCCATCATATTGTGAGACTACCATTCTACATGCACTTTGTCACCAAATGGTCTGACTTCATTTGTGCCAACTATGTGTGTGTGTGTGTGTGTGTGTGTGTGTGTGTGTGTGTGTGTATATATATATATATATATATATATATATACACACACACACACACACACACACAGTGGTACCTTGAAATAAGAGTTCAATTCATTCTATGACAGAGCTCGTATCTCAAACAAATTTTCCCCAATGAAATTAATAAAAAAACATTAATCCGTTCCAGCCTTTGCAAAAGCCATCCCAATTTTTTTCGATGTGTTTTTAAGTAAGAAAAGGTATTTATAAATTAAAAATATAGTACGAAAATATAATCAAATATAACAAGATAAATAAATAAATTGCTTTTATGAAGTATACATATTCATCTCAGAGATTAAGGATGTGTTCCATGGGCCACTAGCCCTCCACATCTTGGCCCCCCCTCCCCCCCTCATAGGACTGTTGATCACCTCCTGGAGTGGAGTGTACAAAAATAGCTGTCCACAGAAGACCGGATGCTCTATTGATTTCATAAAAGCTTGTTGACAACCCTGTTTCTGCACTAGACACTATAGATCATCATGGAAGAAAAGAAATTTTAAGCAAGCAAGATGAGGAAAGAGAACAGAGGCTGCAGAGGATTGACATTGTCCCCCTGTGCGGTTAAGCAAGGGTGGAAGAGGTAGGCAGAGATGTGAGGAGTTTATTTAATTTCCTGCCTCATCAATTATAGTGGAAAATTGGTTACTGAACTGAATTCATTCCTGAAAGCCATTCTTAAACCAAATCAAAAACATTTTTCCCATAGAAATTAATGTAAAATAGATTAATCTGTTCCAGACTTGCTACCTACAGCACACATCTTGTATCAAATGCTCCTGTGCACCTCTCATCTAGAATAAACAAAAAATCGTTATTGCCATGGTAACAGTGTCTAACTGACAGCAGGCAAGTGTTATAAAAGTTATACAGCAGGAACACACAGGACTCATAACCAATAGGAAGCAAAAAGGGTCACAAGAAGATAAAGAAAACCGCATTAGCTGATTTTCTTGAGGAATATTGTGATTCCCAAGACTTGCCATTCCAACAAAGCATCTTGGAAATACTTTTTTCAAGTGTTCCACAATTGTAGGAAAGTTTTTCTTTTTTTGTTTCTATTTGTGTGGGTTGAACAGCAGTTCTTTTTCCAAGATGTTTTGCTGGTACGGCAAGCCTCCGAAATCATGAGATTCTGCAAGATGTCTGTTTGGGTCACCATGTTTATCATCACAGCTCAGATGTGTCTCACCTATCTCTAGAAAGCTAGGTAATGTATGAGAAACATCATCAACAAGATCAGCTTATGTGATCATCTTCGTCATTCTCTTGTGACCCCTTTCGCTTCCTATCACTTATGGGAGCTGTGTGATCCTTCAGCGTAGTTTCTATAACACTTCCACCTGCTGTCAGTTACATATCATTACTATAACAATAACAATCCTTTCGTTTATTCTAGGTGAGAGGCACACAGAAATGTTTGGTACAGGATATGTGCTGCAGGAAGTGTGGGATGCATGCCAAGTCACTGTCTCAAACATAGCCCTGGGGTCCAAGACTATACAGATTATCTACTTCCCATTAATTATTAACTCAGTTATGGTACAACAAATGAGGAAATTTTGAGCTGAAAATTTTGTTCAACAATAATTTTGTTCATAAAGGGAGGCATTCAATAACTGAGGTTCCACTGTAAGTACTTATGTTCACCATAAACACTCACTTAACTTGATTGTCATATTTTCTTTTTAGTTCCCTTTCAATGAACTTTATTTACTTAATTAATTGCTTTTTAGTCTTTGGAGTGTTTCACAAAATAGCTGTCCAAGTTGGTTTTGTTTCATCTTCCTATCCAGAATGTTTTTAATCTGAGTTAGACATGTGTCATTGCATAGCACCACTTGCTTAGAAACAAGGCTCAGACAAAAGAAATTGAGCTATATAATTGCACAAAAGCACATAACGCTACCACAACACGAGAAATGTTTCTGTGGTGGGGGGTGGGGGAGGCAAACTCCTGGACATTACTGTGGCAAATAGCAGTGGTGCACCTGGAGCCAACTTATAACACAAGTTTTGGCTTGCAAATGAGCAGGTAGAAGAATAAACAGTAACAAGTAGTTCATTCTCCTACCTGCTCCCTTGCAACTATTGCTAGTGAGACTATAATCTTATATCAATAAGACCTTCTGTGATGAATTACAAAGTTGAAACATTCGTCAAAATTAAGTTAGATAATGTAAACTATTCTGTGTGTACATTTCAGTCACACTTCACTACTGCTACTTGGTTATTTTTTGCTTAATGCACTCATAAAAGCTGGTGTTATTAGTTTGCAAAATTTTTTCTAACCTTTATGTCAGTGGGTTAATAAAATATTTAAGAAATATCTAATTTTTATATATATTCTTACCAAATATTTTCAGCAACTATAAGCATTCAATTACATCAATAAGCAGATACCCCAATGATTAATTTCCCACAGCTGGTTGTAGTTATAACAAATCAAGCATGCAAAAGTAAATATCACACCATGTTTTACACCTCAAACAGTAGAGGTTTCATTATAGTGTTTGTAAGCTAACAAAAATATACACCAGCATATTCATAGGCAAACAATATAAAATTCAGTGAGCTTATAAGATCTCAAGCCCGTAGCACCATAATTGTCAATAACCGAGACAGAGTAAAAATATTCTATGGATAACCTCTCATAGCCAAGTGAAATCCTCCTTCTAACACAGATGGTAACCAAAACATCATTCAGAATATGCTTTAAAGTTCTTTGTGTCCTTGGCTAAGAATGCCAGCCAGAGTTGAACCAAATTTCTGAGTTTCAAATTCATTTCTATGTCACCAATTACTAATAAAAATACAGATCTATTTCAACCAAATGACATGCACCCTTTTAAGTAACCCACACCCAACTATAAAATGACATTCATACTTAGTTTTTATAGTTGCCATAGAAATAGGAAAATGATTAAAGAACAGTAATAACACATAAATATTATAGGCATAACCACTGACCTCTTTAGCAATCCTGTCCAGTGCTTCATCTTCAACTGCATACTTTTTGCCCTCACGCCGTCGAGAACCAATGTTTCCTGCATTTTCCATCCTGTTGAAATCGGACAATATCAATAACATTTAAGTATTGAAAAAAATAGTAAAGAAATAAAAAAACTGAAATCTGCATTAAAATTGATCCAATCAGGAAAAAATAAATAAATCTTCTTAATCTCTAGTTACAATTCTTAATGAAAATAAACTTGATATGAGCTCTTCATATAATCTGACTGAGATTTGCCTCTTTAGTCTTACTCTAGCCATAATATTTAGGAATATGACAACAAATTAGTAGACATGCAGGACAAAAATAAATCATACACATGCATTATGTAATGAATAATATGAAGGCATTTCTCAACATATTGCCTTCAGAGGATTGACATTATAGTAAGAAATGAACATGTACAGTAAAACTCCTTAGTCAACAGTAAACTTTGGTATTTCAGATCCTACTGGCGATGAGATAGTTTGTGTTCAAGTATATGAGACAAGAGAGACAAGGGAGGTAACACCTGACACTAAGGTAAGACTAACTAACATGTTTATGGCACACATCACACCACAGGAAATGACATCATGATACTAAGATGGAGCTCACTGTACTTCATCTTATCTGTAAAAGCTCCGAGGCACACACACACACACACACACATAAGCATGGAAGGAAACCAATCACTGGGGGTCTCTCTCTCTCTCTATTATACACCTGTCTGTTGTAATGTTCCAAACCTTATTAATGAAGTCTTACTAACAAACACCACATAACCATGCAACTTGATAACCCACTGCTGGAAGATTTAAGACCAGTCAGTACTGATAACAATAATGAAAGCCCTTTTTAAAAAAAATCCTTGCTGTCCACTAAATTCTATTCTTACTACCAATTTTGACCAAATTACATCTGTTTTTATCAGCACATATCATTGTTCTACCTGACGGAAGTACAAGTTACTGACTTGGCCTGGGTTGTAGAATGATTTGTTCATGGGTGAAGTTGTCCTGGTTGATTTAACTCCAGGGTATTCATAGCCAGAAGATTCATTGCCTATGGTTATTTCTCCCTTTCGGTGATTTGTTCCCTTGGTTGTAATTTTGGCATATTAGTTATGACACTCCATTTTTGGCTGTAGATTGCATTGGTTCAGAGAGTGGTCATGGTTAGAACCACTGGAGAATAGGTCCCCACGTGTAAAAATTGCTGATTGCAAGTGTGAAAACGATTGAGTCTGAACAGTCTGGATCAGTATGCAAGCCAACAATTGTTACCTACTAAGAACATTAAAAGTCTTATTGAAAAATATGATCTGAATGAAAAGATGTGCTTTCTTTGTGTTGTCACATGTAATCTAAAGTTATTTTAGATCATCTAGTGGTTCCTCTTCTGAATTCTTTTTAGATGAATTTTACAGCATATACCTTCTCAGTTCTATTCAAATGATAAAATAATGAAAAATAAAGTATTCCTGCAGCTTCATAACCAACCAATAAAGGCAATGAATCAGCCTCGGGGATGAATTTTCTAAGAATGAATAATCCAGAAGTGAAGCAATTGATACATTTCACCCACGGACAAATCACCCGCCCAGCCTTGCTTGGCCTTTCTTTACTCAACCATATCCAAGCAGCGTGAATTAAATCATCAATCAAAATTTGCATTATCCTAAAAATACATACCTAATCATTTCAAATAATTAAGGAATATAATTTGGGCAATACAAGATTCTTTACGTCAATAAGTGCAACTGACACGTGTTAGAGCAAATATAATGCAGCTCACTGGTGTATAACTAAAAAATATAAAAAATAAGAAACAAATAATAAAATACAGCACATAAATAAAAACATAATAAGCGCACTAAATCAATACATAAAAAAGAAGCATATTTCACAGAGAAGATCATTTGTATGTTAGCGCATGAGGGGGAATGTGTAACAGGATACAGCATGGTGCAGCAGATCATTGGTTATCCAGGTGTAAACACTCAATACAATAGTAATGAGCAGGGTACACCCATGTCTTTTGCGTCATTAAGGACAATTGTTATTTCAGACACTTAATAAGCAGAGAGATGTAGAATTTTACAAAACAAAACCACTGTTATTTCTTGTAGGGGCATTAACAACTACAATTATAGAAAATAGTAATAATGATAACTAATATTAATAGTAATAATAATAATAATAATAATAATAATAATAATAATAATAATAATAATAATAACAAACAAATAAAAAAAATACCAATCATTATAATTAAATACAAAAAATGCATTTCATAAATAAAAAAAATCAAACATCAAAAAGAACTGTACAACAAAATAGCAACTACTACTACATGATATACACTGGTAGTAGTTGAAGTCACTGAATTCTGGCACAGTGTGGGAAGTGAGGATCCGTCCCCTCCACCACACCACAGCATCAGAGGCGGAGATGTGAGAGAATGTGTCTGGATGTGATTATGAGACGGATCACTTGCTTGCCTTCCTTTGTTACCTCCTGACATTAATACATTAAGAAGAAAAAGTAGTAGTGGTAGTAATAGTAGTAGTGGTAGTATTAGTAGTAGTGGTAATAATAGTAATAGTAGTAAAGTAGTAGTAGTAGTAGTAAAGTAGTAGTAGTAGTAGTAGTAGTAGTAGTAGTAGTAGTAGTAGTAGTAGTAGTAGTAGTAGTAGTTGATGATGATGATGATGATGATGATGATGATGATGATGATGATAAGAACCTTTGACATGATATCAAACCAAAGAATGGTTTCAACTAATTGTAGCAGGACTTGAAAAATTGTCTTATCACTGGGATGGAATAATTCATGCAATCTAGTGTACTAATATCAAGAATAGAACTGTAGTTTACTCAGCAGATAAAGTGGCACTGTTGCAAGAAAAACATTGAGAAAACTACACTTATCAACACTATCAACACACACTATCAACTTCACACTTATGACTAAAATGAAAGTGTAATATAAAAACTATACAAACACTGTGACAACATTACTTTCATGCACACCTATATAAAATATATATATATATATAGACACACAAAGACTTCTGCATTCTCAAGCATAATGAATCACACATAAACTGGTATTGGTCTATAGTTTCTGCAAAAATGAAGTTACATCACTCAAATCAGAACTCCTCATCCAAAATATTAAAATGAACACTGA
>CM035199.1:5243174-5265591 GCA_020233015.1 Callinectes sapidus | reverse complement strand
TGTGGTGCATAATGTCCATCCCGATCCTATGCCAGATGCCCTCCACCGACAGGCTGCCTTTGCGCCACTTCGCAGGTGCCGGATCGATTGACTGGCATACCTGGCAAGAAGAAACAGCTATATGCACCTGTTCCTTTGACACTGCTGGGTTCACCCTCCTCACAAAGTACAGCGTCTTCCTCACACCAGGGTGGCCACGGGAACGGTAATGTCTGTCACTATCTGGTCAGTACGTGGTTCGGCGGCCGCTGCACACACTAGTGGTGATTCTGTGGTGTCGGCCGCATGCATCTTTAACCATCGTTGTGGGACACGTGTTATAGGGTATCCGCCTTGTTCTCCCCGGAGGGCACTTGAGTTACTGTGAGAGTAAGTCCGCATTCCTTCACCAGGGACACAACAATGCCGAGTCGTCGGCGAATCAGCATCTCGCTGGCAGCCTTAGTTCTCAGCCTCGCTCGTCCGGTAAGGCTGTCATTAATCCATCGGTAGACAGTGGAGGAGTCTGTCAGTAATTCCACTTGCCTCATTCGCCACACCAGAGCAAGGTTAAGTCCCTTGATGACAGCATCAAGTTCGGCCATGTTGATGTGGCTGGCGCCGTCAGGACGCAACCAGCTGGCGTCCTCGACGATCTTCCCTTCCACCTCGACTGCTCCACCCATAGCTAAGGAGCTACCATCAACCCACACTTTCGCAGCTTCTCGTCTAACATCCCACCTGCCTCTTACAGGGTCATCCTTTCTTACTCTTTCCACAATTTCCTCCAGCATAACTCGCAGGTCATCATCACTGATGACGTCATCCCAGCAGTGCGAAGCAAGGTTAGCTCTTCTTTTTATGTAGGCCACTGCTACTCTCAGCCACCCACGTACTGGGAAGTGACCAGTCAACTTGCCACAGTATGAAAAAACGGCTCGCCGCGTGAGCTGGCTGGGTAAATCACTCACTGTGCCATCACGTCCTGAGTAACATACCACGCTCCCCCCAGACCCTTAGACCCAGCACTCGAGCACCGTCTGTAACACGCTCGTAAGCCTTAGTGGTCAGACCATATCGCTGAAGGTGCTCCGCCACGCGACTAGCTGTGACAATATCCTCGTTAACGAAGACGTCATCGATGTAAGCTGACGTCCCTCGTTTCACATCGGGATCTTGTGACAACACCAAGTTGAGGACAGTCTTCATTATTAACGGGGCGACGTTCAGACCAAATCCCAGACGAGTGAGGCAGTACCTGTGGCCTTTAAACACGACAGTTTGATACGGCCTGAGGGACTCATGGATGTGTATTTGTAAGTAGGCCTTTTTCAGATCTATAACACACACATTTGTGCCTTGTCGTCGCCACTCTCTTATTTTGCCAGCGCAGACGTCAGCATCTGCCGTGTACGTGTCTATGCGGGTATTCAGCTCCCTGAAGTCGAGAACAGGTCTGACCTTTCCCTTGTTATGTTGCAGAACCGCCATCATAGGAATCAATCCATTTGCTGGGCCGTGTTTGCATTTGTCGTGCAGCACCAACCATCCATCCTGGACCCACTTCTCCACCTCTTCTTCATACTGTGATCTTATTTCACGAGGGACGGTGTACTCACTCACTTTGTTCTGCAGAACGCTGGGCTCTTCCCCCTCCGACCATCCATGTGTTATTTGCTGCGTCATATACAATAAAGTCCTGTTCATCGACTTGTATGTCACTAGTAGTGCCAGCTGCTGCACAGACCGGGGTATCCTCCACACCAAACCGGACTTGTCGTTGCGCGGTGACCGAAACTCCCCCCAAAGCCATGACGCCGTTCATTCCTAACACGAACGGGAACCCCAGAGGCTTGGCACTATCCACGAACACTTTGACTTCGACAGAGACACCGATGCCGAGTCGGAGGCGCACAACACCTGTACCCTCGCATCTTTGCTCCTCGCCACTGATAGTCAGTATGGACACGTCTTCTTTCCTCCAACTCTTGCAGCAGGAGACGTGAGCCACACACCGAGAGCATCCGGTGTCCACCAACACTGTGCCAGTTCCCGTCCAGGCCAAACATCTGCGACAGGCAGCGCCTCGTTCACTGCTTGTCCAGAGAGGAGGCTGGCGCTGACACCTCCCCTCCACGGTCGTTTCCCGGGCATGCTTACATGATGTGGCCCAGGACACCACAGCGGTAGCACCTAACACCACGTCGTAAAGTACGTCCGGCGCTCTTCCGACTCCTGTCACTACAGGTGTCTTCACGAGCTAAGCAGTCCCTGGCAAGACGATTTACACCATTACAGACGAAGCACCGTTGCCCCGCGGTAGTCGGGGTAGTCTTGGAGTTCCCAGCTGGCGCCCAGACACTCTTCTTGACAACCACCAGCGCCGTCGTCACGAACAACTGCCCTCGCCCGTGCCAGAATCTGAGGTAGGTCTAATGACTCCATTCGTGAGCTTGCCCTAGTAGTTGCCGGACACTCTCCGGGAGACCAGCGAAAAAGGCACATGCGAGGCCCTTGTCTGGTATCCCTCCGAGCACTGACGCCAGTCGCCGTAAAGGCGGTGTCACACTAGCACTTTTTCCGTCGATTAATGCGATTTCCGTCGACTTTTCACAGTTCCGCATGAACTTATAGCATGAATTTGTCAGACGATCGGGATCGTTTCCGTCGGCAAATTTCCGCTTTTGTTTACATATCCTGGACCCAGACCAAGACTTTCCGCGTCTCTTCAACGCTCTGGAAGTGCACCAGAACGCTTTGTTATGGCAGGGAATCAACATTCAAGGTGGACACGCCTTTCAGAAGAGTTCCTTATAAGAAGCCATAGGTGCCACTGGGACCACACGGACGATTATTATTAAAAAAAAAGGCCTGAAAAGAGCGGTCTGTGCCGATCAAGGATCCTTGGTGCCGACGGAAAGTATCAGACTAAACACCGTTTGTGTGTGACAGGCCGCAGCTAGGTTATCGTCGATTTTCAGAACGACGACGGAAAAAGTGCTAGTGTGACACCGCCTTAACTCCGCCAAAAAGACGTCTGGACTCTCACCGACTTGTAGCTTCCGGCTGACGAACTGCTCGTATGCAACGTATGGGTCCACAGCGAAAGCAGGCAAAAGTGCTTTCTTGATCTCCTTTTCCTTTCGGTCTGTCTCGTCCAACTGTAAATACACAGCGAAAGCACCTCCAGACAGACGCAGAGGAATGACACTGACTACATCACTGATTTCACGTAGCTTACAGACGAGCTCGAGCTTTTCCAACCACTCAACGACTGACTGTGTTCCTGAGCCGTCATACTCCGGTATAAGTTTCAAGCCAAGGGAACCGGTTTCTCCTCCCATAATGCCTAGATAGCTTGTGACTAGGCGTTACAACAAACACTGTTCAGCAGGTGCTTCAGTTTATTTACAGTGCAGTAAATAGGGCGGACACAATATCGGCAGCCACACGTCCCTCTCAAGGGTCAGCAACTCGCACGCTCGGGCTTCCTTCCTTCACTGTGGTGCTCTGGTGGGATGGATTTGCTAACGGGCCCGCGGGGTAGGAGAAGGCTGGCGAGGTGTGTGGAGGTGAACAGTATAGTCCGCCGCTGCGTTCGCCAGTTTGGAGCTCGTCACCTCCTCTCACCCCCCTCCCTCTAGCCGCCAACAAGGGTAAATCTGGGGGTAAACTATCATAACCCAGCACAAGTGGTAGCCTCAACAGGCTCGTTCACTCATCTTTCACACGAATACTTATCAAAGCAAATTAATTATAGAAAACAATGCTAGTCAATTCACATTTAAGCATTCCACTTGATATTACCTCGGATGTGTCGATTGGGAATATATATATATATATATATATATATATATATATATATATATATATATATATATATATATATATATATATTAGATAAACTCTCAGAGACCAAGAAAAAGTAACATAACAGCCGTAGCAGTGGCAAGGATCTCAAATAAACTCCTTATTGGAGAGAAATACTGGAAAACAAGTAGCCCTATAGCTATATGCTGGTTTAATGAGCTTTGGACCAAGGAGGTTGAGTCCTTGGACCAGCTTCGCTAGTGAAATCGTTTAAAGACGTGGCGTCTTTCATTCGCAGCTGCAATATAAGTTAAACATGTTCAACTTTACTGCTTGGGTGTAGCGTTTCGACGATAGTAGTGTGTGCTTTGCTGCTGGCCCGCTGGGTGTATTGTCTCAGGTAAGTGCGACATGTTGTCAGAAATAAGAACTTGAATAGAATCTATAAACACTGTAAGACATCAACTGCGAGAAGAAGAGAAACGTTTGTACGTTGACGTTCGATAACAAGGTTGTAATAAAGAGGTTTCCTTTTGAGTGGGTGGGGCAGGACATGCAGGGTTCAGGTGGCGGTGGCATGGTGTCAGTCCACACGCCTTCCTCACTGTCACTCACTTGTACAACAACCACAATGCCATTCTCAGATATGGAAATTTGACATGCACACGTATAATCAGTTTTGCCATTGTGATGAGTGCTAAGTGTACGTAGGTTATTTTGTTTATTCTTTTATTTTCTTTATCACAACATAAAAGTTTGTTTTGCGTTTTGAAATTAAAGTGTAAGTTTTATACATTTAGCACGTTTTTCTTATGAAAACGAATGTTTTTACTTGTCTAATTTCACTGACATTTACAATTTTTTTTTTTTTTCAATGGTTAAACAACAAAATATACTTATTCGTATAATATAGGTTTATTTGCAGAATATATCACGTTAACAGACATATACATAGAGGGGCATAAGCTAAGATACAGCAACGTCTGGGATAGAATCCTTAGTTCCAGCAGAAACATCGTATGTGGCGGTGAAATAACCAAGTGAGAGACTGGAAATTCACGACCTCTGAGGTCAGGGTGAAACTTTCTTCTGCCGGAGATTACCTTGCCTAGGTACATCTGTGCGTCATTCTAAGTGCGAAGGACATATGTTTGCGTTGTGCAGTCTTTTGTATGGATACGCTGTCAAGTTTTGTTGGAACTTTAGGAAAAATAAATCTAACCGATGAAAGGATTCCATACAACATACATATATCACCCATTTAGAGGTTTTGAAGTTACTTTTGAGGCATTTCGCTACATCGGTTACTCCAATAACGAATATAATATATACCCATATGTATTTATCTTCAAGTGTGTGTGTGTGTGTGTGTGTGTGTCCTACATATGTGAACCTATAGGTATACAAAATAATCATGCAGTTATGATAGCATGTATTCTCAAATATATCAAGAGCCTACACACGAGATAGTGGTCGGCTCTCGCTGTTGTATACTTGGTAGTTTTCATCATCGCCCCACAGGAGTGAAGGTATACGCGGAAGTGGGTATCCGGTAACAAAGCATAGGATGCCCATCATCACCAAGAATGTTAAGTGAACTCTTGGCAAACCTTCCCCTGTGACCCATCGCGCGCTGCCAGCAGGTTAGGCTATATTTTAATTCCAGATAAACAAACATGAATCATCCCCCAACACTTGCAATTTGATGGAAATGTGACACATCTTCATTAAATATTTTGACAAAATTTGGCTGAAGAATTCTAAACAACCTTGAGAACAGCGAGGGAAGTTTGGGATTCACTTATACAAGGGCGTGAGAACTGAACGAAATAATGTGAGATTTATCATAACTTTTCGTCCTTATTTCTCAATGACTACACTTTGAGAGGAGCGAACTCTAGGTCGTAAAATTAGCAATCTTAAAGCAAAACTATATTCTAAACACACCCTTAGCAGGAGTAAAAAATTAATATATAATGTTCAGATACTTATAATACGATTGACTTAAGACTAATTTGGCAGTAAGTTGTCGTGTGTATGCGTGAAAAGAGAGATAGACCTTTCGTTATTGGAAGGTTGTTATGGACATCCGGGACACATCCAACATGGAAGCTCGGAGGCGCGTGTGAAAATAACCCACAATAGTGACAGTGTGCATGTCCGGTGATACAACAGCCATATGCAAGGAACTCTGACGTTATTTTAGTGTGTAGGGAGCTAAACAGGTAAATATACGGTGAACAAACACTGGAAAGGGTAATGGAAGGTTAAACTGGCGGCAAAGGAGGTGTGTCGAATTTTGTCTATTTTGCAAGTCCGATGTGGAGGAATTATGTTTTCCACCGGGTAGGACATAGTCTTGTTGTGCAGAGTGTGGCATGTGTGTGAGAGGTGAGGGACATGGGGGAGGTGGACGAGGCAGACAGGGCGAGGTGAGTGCTTGTCCGAGGTGGGAGATGAAGGGATGAAGGAGGGAGTGAGTGAACTTCTACAGGAGGGAGAGGGTGAGGTGCAGAGTGTGTGTGTGTGTGTGAGGTGAGGGACGTGGGTGAGTGAGATGAGAGAGGCAGGGTGAGTGGGGTGCTGTCCGGGGTGGGAGGGGCAGGGATGAGTGAGTCAGTGAACTTCTGCAGGAAAGGGTGAGGTGAAGTACGGCAGCGAGAAGGGATTAAGGTGACAATATACGTCTACATTCAGAAACGCCTTCCATTCTTATTAAGAGTTTTACAATTATAAGGCCATAGAGACAACTAGCCAGGTTTTTAAGTTTCTTCTTTTCATAAACTAGAAATCTTACCACTCTATCATTGGAACCATAGAAATACTCCTATAAACATGAGTATTTTCATCTAAAGCCTTTTGAAAAACATTGATTGTGAGGGAGCTAATTGTTTCAGAATGCGTGACACGTTATTCTTAATAGGTATGTAGAAGGCAAAACTTATAAATATTAAACTCAATTGACATAAATGATAATACTAACTTCACATTAGGTTTGTTGTTTAAGTTGTACTGATTTTGAAGAGGAGCTAGTAATGATGATGTTCATGATGTGCTTGTAGGCATAAATATTTGCTAAAACACACACCCACTTTCTCCCTTAATACTGCACTATCATCATGGTTGCAGTGTAATGTTTTACCGGAAATTTGTGCATTTGATTGATAAGTCAGGATGAAGAGTAGGGAGGTCCACAGGTAGCAGCGCACCCACTAACTGTCATGTTATTGCCGTATTCCTTGTGGCAGAGTGAGTGTTGTTCTTATATGTTGAAACTGCTGCAGTACCTGAGAAAAAGGAAAAGAAATTGTAGATTTCTTATGTAAGAGTGGAAACTGGCCAAAGGCAAAAAAAATTGTGACTTAAAAAGGACCACTGATGTGTCATTCTGCAAATAGGTTTAATTTAGATATTAAGATATGATGCTGTTTGTTGAGGTTTTCAGTGTCTTAGATATGAAGCTTTGAGAATGAGGTGTTGGTCAGGCTTGAACACTTGAATTCATCAGTGTTTGTTGGGGGGGTTGGGAGCCAGAATCATTAGTAGAAAGTGGTATGTCTTAATAATTACCTTATTTCAATAGATCACAACATGGTAAATAATAATAATGATAACAATGCTGAGAAAAATGTCTTAAGTTGTTGTTATTTTAATTATTAGTTTCACTTATTTATTTGTTATTCATCATACTTATTTAAAAACTAAACTTAATTCCATCTATAATTTTTCTCAGTATGTGGTATTGACAGACCCCATGTTATGGGGTTATTAAAGTGATAGGGTTAGTACACCAGTCCCTTGATTTATGAATGCTCTTTTTTATGAATTTTTGAAGATACAAATCAAACAATTAGGTTCTAATTACCAATTTATGAATGGAAAATTCAAAGTTATGAACAAAATGCTCATTTTTTGGTTTGTCATAACACATAATTGAACTTATATCATCCAGTGATATTATGGTGATAGAATTTTTTAAGCTCATTAGTGATTAGAACAGTACAAAATGTTATGTGAGTGTGGTGCAAGTTCAATTGAATATTCTGACAAGCCCAAAAAAGGTAGAGACAAAGCTTGCCATATTGGCAATAGAACAACATGAGCACTAGAGGGGGAGAGAACAGAAGACAACACACCATAACACAGCTGCATCTCACCCGTGGCTGACGTTTCAGTTTTGTGTTGCAAGTAGGTACTATAAAACGTGATTGTGATTCGATTGGTATGACATTATTTATTGCACATATCACTTAATTGACTGTTGGAGGCAGCTGGCAAGATGAACAATGGGTTATGATGGAGTCCTTTTTTAAGTTTTGCAAAAGCTTTACAAAAACTATTAATTGTTAGTTGGGGTGTTGGCTGTACCTACTTGTGCTGTTGCCACCTCAATCCTAGAGTGACCTAACTAGACCTGACCATAGCCAGCAGGGTGCAGCCTGTGGAAACAACCACATGGCCAAGTGGAACAATAAATCTACACCCCCATTGTTCCATCATATTGAAAGCCATAAAAAATCAATTAAAAAACAAGCATTTGTTTACTATAATGATATATTGTTTTGAAATAATCAAGAAACAAAGTGTCTAAAGAGATGCTGGCTGGGAGTTTGTTGTTGGAATGATGAGGCATCAACACAACAGTCTAATCTCTGTGTGATACCAAACTTGTTACATTTACAGTACTGTATTATCAAGGAAAAGGGTCAAGATGTTGGAAGAAATTTGCCCTGTGTGACACTGTCTTTATATACAAACCTACTTTATTTATTCTTAGGGATTGCAATTCACAAATTGTGTACACACATTTCTAGTTTGCCACGGTTAGGGTGCAGGTTCAGAACTGGAGATCTTTCTGGAGGGTGGGACACAGCAGCTATCAATGGTAACACATGTATGCTCCAACATGTTCCCTATGAACCATTTGTCACTTTCTTGTGGAGTGAATCAGGTTGTAATACTGTGTAGTCATATATCACATTTGAAGATCACATCTGTGTTATGTTTACATTTGTTGGATACAGGATTTTAGTATTTTTCATTTAGCATCCAAGCTGACATATGTTTCATAAGGAGTGTGTTTTAATGTTAGTGTTGCTCGGTTAGAGCTGATTTGTGTCTTGAAAGGTCTCACAATTCTGAATATCTACCTCCTGGGTTGGCTAGAAATTATGGATTGTTAGTATAGTTGTCATGGATTACAAATGAAATGTTTATAAATGTCTCACACTTACTTGTTTGTCCATACATTATTTTGACTGGTCTTTCTAGAGTGTAGTGTATCTTGCTTAGGCCACAGTCAAGAGGACGCTGGTTTACGCCCCAATCAGTGTGTCCAGCTATGTATAAAGATGTGTTGTCATTGCATTTGTGTTAGTTATGGAACATGTTGATCATATCTCATAAAACACACCAATTATAAATTTATGTAGCTCAGGATATGTAATTTACTGTAAGATGTCGACAATGAGTGCTCTTTAGAAAATATAATCAACTACCAATATTAAAAGTTGAAGAGAGGGTTACAATACATTTACACATTTGATTTTAAGGTTTTATATTTTATCCAACTTTTCCAGAGTGAAGCCATCTACTTAACTGATCTACCATAATGCCTATAGTTAGAAAAGTTCCGGAATGGTGAGGACAGAGTGCATGTTAAATGTGTTTTATTTTACCAAACAAATTTGACCCCATCTATCCATGCTAATAATGAAAAAAAAAAGACTGACCATGTGTAGTAAAGTTATGTCTTCATCTTGATACATACATTATGGGAAAGTGTGTACCACCTGTGATACTCCTGTGAAGTATTAAGTGAGCAGCCTAGGTTGGCCATCCCACAAAACTTGTACCCATGTAACGGTGTAAGATGTGGGCAAAATTTACTAGTTTCTGATGCAGTATACTTACTGTCAAGCTTTGTATATTGCTTGCAGGACTTGGCTGGACTGCCACTAGAGGGAGACATTGTCACTTCTGTTGTCCCTTTATTTGTGATTATATATGTTTTATTCAGACTAAGCATTACCAAAATTTACCAGTGCTTTACCACCCAATAGCAAACTAAACAGTGTTGAAACTGCTTATAGTAATAAAATGATACCACTTAACTCCAATCAGACAGAAAATCACTTGTTGTAGAGGTCCTCCTCCTCCTCCTCCTCCTCCTCCTCTAGACATTCCTTGAATACCAGGAGGTTGAAGTTGCCCCAGAGGAACACTAATGTCTCAAAGTTCAGGTTAGTCAGGCTGTATCTTTTAGGTTTGAGGATGTCCCTTGATGGGCTGAACAGTCTCTCCACACCTGTGGAGCTGAAGGGGGGTGGGGAGGTGTTGTGCCTCCCAAAGAGGTCCAGCCAGATGTAATTTTGTTTTTTTTGATAAAGTTAAAAACTTGAGTGTTAGGGAATTTTATTGAAAGAAAATAGTGATTGACACGTCATCACAGAAAACTTGCTTCTTATAGCTTTGGTAACTCATTACATATTGTGAATTTAAACAAAAATTCAATTACACACTCTTTGTAAGTGTTTGAGTATTTCCATGTAAAACTAGGTGTTCCTACGACAAAAAAATGACACCACACGAGGTTTTGACATGATGAAAACTGTTATGATGTCATACTGTCAGCTGGTATGACATACCACATTCTCTTGCTCACCTGAAGTTGTCATTAATAATTTAGTTATACCCTTAAAGTTTCAAGTTGAAAGACCTTATACTTTTTTTTATTGTTAACTTTCAATTTTATTTTTATTTATTTATTTATTTATTTATTTTCTTTGGTGTCATGGGGTGAGCCATCCCTCAACTTCTAAAAATTACAATAAAGCAAGTGGTAATGCTAAAATCTTTTTGATGCATTACTGGTAGATCATTACTTTGAAAATCTTTTCATTACTGCGGTACTGCATTCCCAATTTGGTAGTGCGTTAGCAAAGCAGTAACACAAACGATAGTGCAAGTGCCCTGCTCTAGCCACACATGAGAGCATGGAAAGACAAGTGCTGCATTGAAATGGCAACTAATAACTTTTGATATGTTTGTTTACATATTTATAAATTGATACTTCTTTTTTGCAATGCCAGTCTTGGCTGACTCAGGTTTCTAAGTTTAGACTTTCTCTCTCTCTCTCTCTATATACATATTATGCAACTCTGCAAGGAACTAACAGATTTAGTTTAAAGGATAAAATTTTTAGCCCTGGTTAGAAAATCTGGAGATTGAAGTAAGTATTCACCACAGTGATTCCATAGCAATACTACTTAGTATTCACCTAAAGATAATATCACCTGCTATTGATGAATTAGTTTCTTTTCTTGAGTTTTCCATTCCTTGGATTCAATTCTGCAGTTTTATCACAATTTGGTTATCATAAATCATAGGATTCTTCCCTTTAAAAAAAAACTCGGTCAATTTGTTGTGACATGGTTTCTTTCTCTGCATCTAGCTCTAGTACAATAATGCTTTTTTCAATTGTAGTGCCTCTATTTTTTTGTTCAAGAAGCAATAGATTGTGTGATGGAGAAGGGCAAGTCAAGACAATATTGTAAGTAGGTAGATTTTATTGAATTTGACCTAAGTATACTCATCACTTTAGTTATTTAAATAGACATGACCGCTGTTGACAGTACGGGTAAATGTGTTTGAGTATAGATTGATAATGAGGTCAGAATGTTTCGGTGATAATGAGGTTAGAATGTTTCAGTAGGTGATCATTTAAGGCAGAAAGTACCATTGAATTGATAGCATATCTCCCCAGTACAAGATGAAACTAACCAACCACTGGCAGTCTTTTTTTTAGTATTCATGAGAACTTTCTTTCTGTTGTGCTTTTATAATGAAATAACATTTATTTTATTGTGAAGTGTCTTTCAGTTTGTAATATGCATTATGAATTGGTACTTGTTTAGTTTAAGTTGTGACTCTGTAGAAGAGAATAGGATGAACGTTAACATAGGCCAAGTTTAGTGCCTGTGTTGTGCTTCTCTCAAGGGTTACTAGAGCACAAGTCGCAGATGTAATTGGTAGTTAGAAGTGGAGAAATGCCACTGTATCAGATTGGTGTGTCATCACAAAAGCACAATATTATAATGGCATACAAGTGAAAAGATAAATTGAGTTCCTCCCTTCCCTTTTAACTTATTTATTTCTAACTAATGTCAGAAGCACAAAATCATTATTGAATGTGATTTTTGAAGTTTATCTATATTTACTCTTGTCATCTTGTTGCATAGGTTTATGTCACTGGAACCTTTTTGCATTACTTCATTCCATTGGTTTCATTCATCTTTTCACTATCCTCTTTACCCCTTCAGAATTGGGACACATTTTTATCATGGGTTTTGAGTGTGATTAGATGCTTTTATTGACATTAACAAGGGTGTGTAGAGGTCAGAAGATTAATGGCCAGTCTGTACTATTTTATTCTCCACACAAGTTTCTAAAGCTGTATAAAATCAACAAATAATAAGCAAAATAAATATGGAAATGTGTCTCAGTACTGAAAGGGTTATTTTGTCCAATCACCTCATCTTCCTATATGTTTTCACACACCTATATTACATGAAGCTAATGAGTAGATCCCTGATTTGAAGTGTGGCCAGTCAGTGTTCATTTTAATATTTTGGATGAGGAGTTCTGATTTGAGTGATGTAACTTCATTTTTGCAGAAACTATAGACCAATACCAGTTTATGTGTGATTCATTATGCTTGAGAATGCAGAAGTCTTTGTGTGTCTATATATATATATATTTTATATAGGTGTGCATGAAAGTAATGTTGTCACAGTGTTTGTATAGTTTTTATATTACACTTTCATTTTAGTCATAAGTGTGAAGTTGATAGTGTGTGTTGATAGTGTTGATAAGTGTAGTTTTCTCAATGTTTTTCTTGCAACAGTGCCACTTTATCTGCTGAGTAAACTACAGTTCTATTCTTGATATTAGTACACTAGATTGCATGAATTATTCCATCCCAGTGATAAGACAATTTTTCAAGTCCTGCTACAATTAGTTGAAACCATTCTTTGGTTTGATATCATGTCAAAGGTTCTTATCATCATCATCATCATCATCATCATCATCATCATCATCATCATCATCAACTACTACTACTACTACTACTACTACTACTACTACTACTACTACTACTACTACTTTACTACTACTACTACTACTTTACTACTATTACTATTATTACCACTACTACTAATACTACCACTACTACTATTACTACCACTACTACTTTTTCTTCTTAATGTATTAATGTCAGGAGGTAACAAAGGAAGGCAAGCAAGTGATCCGTCTCATAATCACATCCAGACACATTCTCTCACATCTCCGCCTCTGATGCTGTGGTGTGGTGGAGGGGACGGATCCTCACTTCCCACACTGTGCCAGAATTCAGTGACTTCAACTACTACCAGTGTATATCATGTAGTAGTAGTTGCTATTTTGTTGTACAGTTCTTTTTGATGTTTGATTTTTTTTATTTATGAAATGCATTTTTTGTATTTAATTATAATGATTGGTATTTTTTTTATTTGTTTGTTATTATTATTATTATTATTATTATTATTATTATTATTATTATTATTATTATTACTATTAATATTAGTTATCATTATTACTATTTTCTATAATTGTAGTTGTTAATGCCCCTACAAGAAATAACAGTGGTTTTGTTTTGTAAAATTCTACATCTCTCTGCTTATTAAGTGTCTGAAATAACAATTGTCCTTAATGACGCAAAAGACATGGGTGTACCCTGCTCATTACTATTGTATTGAGTGTTTACACCTGGATAACCAATGATCTGCTGCACCATGCTGTATCCTGTTACACATTCCCCCTCATGCGCTAACATACAAATGATCTTCTCTGTGAAATATGCTTCTTTTTTATGTATTGATTTAGTGCGCTTATTATGTTTTTATTTATGTGCTGTATTTTATTATTTGTTTCTTATTTTTTATATTTTTTAGTTATACACCAGTGAGCTGCATTATATTTGCTCTAACACGTGTCAGTTGCACTTATTGACGTAAAGAATCTTGTATTGCCCAAATTATATTCCTTAATTATTTGAAATGATTAGGTATGTATTTTTAGGATAATGCAAATTTTGATTGATGATTTAATTCACGCTGCTTGGATATGGTTGAGTAAAGAAAGGCCAAGCAAGGCTGGGCGGGTGATTTGTCCGTGGGTGAAATGTATCAATTGCTTCACTTCTGGATTATTCATTCTTAGAAAATTCATCCCCGAGGCTGATTCATTGCCTTTATTGGTTGGTTATGAAGCTGCAGGAATACTTTATTTTTCATTATTTTATCATTTGAATAGAACTGAGAAGGTATATGCTGTAAAATTCATCTAAAAAGAATTCAGAAGAGGAACCACTAGATGATCTAAAATAACTTTAGATTACATGTGACAACACAAAGAAAGCACATCTTTTCATTCAGATCATATTTTTCAATAAGACTTTTAATGTTCTTAGTAGGTAACAATTGTTGGCTTGCATACTGATCCAGACTGTTCAGACTCAATCGTTTTCACACTTGCAATCAGCAATTTTTACACGTGGGGACCTATTCTCCAGTGGTTCTAACCATGACCACTCTCTGAACCAATGCAATCTACAGCCAAAAATGGAGTGTCATAACTAATATGCCAAAATTACAACCAAGGGAACAAATCACCGAAAGGGAGAAATAACCATAGGCAATGAATCTTCTGGCTATGAATACCCTGGAGTTAAATCAACCAGGACAACTTCACCCATGAACAAATCATTCTACAACCCAGGCCAAGTCAGTAACTTGTACTTCCGTCAGGTAGAACAATGATATGTGCTGATAAAAACAGATGTAATTTGGTCAAAATTGGTAGTAAGAATAGAATTTAGTGGACAGCAAGGATTTTTTTTAAAAAGGGCTTTCATTATTGTTATCAGTACTGACTGGTCTTAAATCTTCCAGCAGTGGGTTATCAAGTTGCATGGTTATGTGGTGTTTGTTAGTAAGACTTCATTAATAAGGTTTGGAACATTACAACAGACAGGTGTATAATAGAGAGAGAGAGAGACCCCCAGTGATTGGTTTCCTTCCATGCTTATGTGTGTGTGTGTGTGTGTGTGCCTCGGAGCTTTTACAGATAAGATGAAGTACAGTGAGCTCCATCTTAGTATCATGATGTCATTTCCTGTGGTGTGATGTGTGCCATAAACATGTTAGTTAGTCTTACCTTAGTGTCAGGTGTTACCTCCCTTGTCTCTCTTGTCTCATATACTTGAACACAAACTATCTCATCGCCAGTAGGATCTGAAATACCAAAGTTTACTGTTGACTAAGGAGTTTTACTGTACATGTTCATTTCTTACTATAATGTCAATCCTCTGAAGGCAATATGTTGAGAAATGCCTTCATATTATTCATTACATAATGCATGTGTATGATTTATTTTTGTCCTGCATGTCTACTAATTTGTTGTCATATTCCTAAATATTATGGCTAGAGTAAGACTAAAGAGGCAAATCTCAGTCAGATTATATGAAGAGCTCATATCAAGTTTATTTTCATTAAGAATTGTAACTAGAGATTAAGAAGATTTATTTATTTTTTCCTGATTGGATCAATTTTAATGCAGATTTCAGTTTTTTTATTTCTTTACTATTTTTTTCAATACTTAAATGTTATTGATATTGTCCGATTTCAACAGGATGGAAAATGCAGGAAACATTGGTTCTCGACGGCGTGAGGGCAAAAAGTATGCAGTTGAAGATGAAGCACTGGACAGGATTGCTAAAGAGGTCAGTGGTTATGCCTATAATATTTATGTGTTATTACTGTTCTTTAATCATTTTCCTATTTCTATGGCAACTATAAAAACTAAGTATGAATGTCATTTTATAGTTGGGTGTGGGTTACTTAAAAGGGTGCATGTCATTTGGTTGAAATAGATCTGTATTTTTATTAGTAATTGGTGACATAGAAATGAATTTGAAACTCAGAAATTTGGTTCAACTCTGGCTGGCATTCTTAGCCAAGGACACAAAGAACTTTAAAGCATATTCTGAATGATGTTTTGACTGGTTACCATCTGTGTTAGAAGGAGGATTTCACTTGGCTATGAGAGGTTATCCATAGAATATTTTTACTCTGTCTCGGTTATTGACAATTATGGTGCTACGGGCTTGAGATCTTATAAGCTCACTGAATTTTATATTGTTTGCCTATGAATATGCTGGTGTATATTTTTGTTAGCTTACAAACACTATAATGAAACCTCTACTGTTTGAGGTGTAAAACATGGTGTGATATTTACTTTTGCATGCTTGATTTGTTATAACTACAACCAGCTGTGGGAAATTAATCATTGGGGTATCTGCTTATTGATGTAATTGAATGCTTATAGTTGCTGAAAATATTTGGTAAGAATATATATAAAAATTAGATATTTCTTAAATATTTTATTAACCCACTGACATAAAGGTTAGAAAAAATTTTGCAAACTAATAACACCAGCTTTTATGAGTGCATTAAGCAAAAAATAACCAAGTAGCAGTAGTGAAGTGTGACTGAAATGTACACACAGAATAGTTTACATTATCTAACTTAATTTTGACGAATGTTTCAACTTTGTAATTCATCACAGAAGGTCTTATTGATATAAGATTATAGTCTCACTAGCAATAGTTGCAAGGGAGCAGGTAGGAGAATGAACTACTTGTTACTGTTTATTCTTCTACCTGCTCATTTGCAAGCCAAAACTTGTGTTATAAGTTGGCTCCAGGTGCACCACTGCTATTTGCCACAGTAATGTCCAGGAGTTTGCCTCCCCCACCCCCCACCACAGAAACATTTCTCGTGTTGTGGTAGCGTTATGTGCTTTTGTGCAATTATATAGCTCAATTTCTTTTGTCTGAGCCTTGTTTCTAAGCAAGTGGTGCTATGCAATGACACATGTCTAACTCAGATTAAAAACATTCTGGATAGGAAGATGAAACAAAACCAACTTGGACAGCTATTTTGTGAAACACTCCAAAGACTAAAAAGCAATTAATTAAGTAAATAAAGTTCATTGAAAGGGAACTAAAAAGAAAATATGACAATCAAGTTAAGTGAGTGTTTATGGTGAACATAAGTACTTACAGTGGAACCTCAGTTATTGAATGCCTCCCTTTATGAACAAAATGATTGTTGAACAAAATTTTCAGCTCAAAATTTCCTCATTTGTTGTACCATAACTGAGTTAATAATTAATGGGAAGTAGATAATCTGTATAGTCTTGGACCCCAGGGCTATGTTTGAGACAGTGACTTGGCATGCATCCCACACTTCCTGCAGCACATATCCTGTACCAAACATTTCTGTGTGCCTCTCACCTAGAATAAACGAAAGGATTGTTATTGTTATAGTAATGATATGTAACTGACAGCAGGTGGAAGTGTTATAGAAACTACGCTGAAGGATCACACAGCTCCCATAAGTGATAGGAAGCGAAAGGGGTCACAAGAGAATGACGAAGATGATCACATAAGCTGATCTTGTTGATGATGTTTCTCATACATTACCTAGCTTTCTAGAGATAGGTGAGACACATCTGAGCTGTGATGATAAACATGGTGACCCAAACAGACATCTTGCAGAATCTCATGATTACGGAGGCTTGCCGTACCAGCAAAACATCTTGGAAAAAGAACTGCTGTTCAACCCACACAAATAGAAACAAAAAAATAAAAACTTTCCTACAATTGTGGAACACTTGAAAAAAGTATTTCCAAGATGCTTTGTTGGAATGGCAAGTCTTGGGAATCACAATATTCCTCAAGAAAATCAGCTTATGCGGTTTTCTTTATCTTCTTGTGACCCTTTTTGCTTCCTGTTGGTTATGAGTCCTGTGTGTTCCTGCTGTATAACTTTTATAACACTTGCCTGCTGTCAGTTAGACACTGTTACCATGGCAATAACGATTTTTTGTTTATTCTAGATGAGAGGTGCACAGGAGCATTTGATACAAGATGTGTGCTGTAGGTAGCAAGTCTGGAACAGATTAATCTATTTTACATTAATTTCTATGGGAAAAATGTTTTTGATTTGGTTTAAGAATGGCTTTCAGGAATGAATTCAGTTCAGTAACCAATTTTCCACTATAATTGATGAGGCAGGAAATTAAATAAACTCCTCACATCTCTGCCTACCTCTTCCACCCTTGCTTAACCGCACAGGGGGACAATGTCAATCCTCTGCAGCCTCTGTTCTCTTTCCTCATCTTGCTTGCTTAAAATTTCTTTTCTTCCATGATGATCTATAGTGTCTAGTGCAGAAACAGGGTTGTCAACAAGCTTTTATGAAATCAATAGAGCATCCGGTCTTCTGTGGACAGCTATTTTTGTACACTCCACTCCAGGAGGTGATCAACAGTCCTATGAGGGGGGGAGGGGGGGCCAAGATGTGGAGGGCTAGTGGCCCATGGAACACATCCTTAATCTCTGAGATGAATATGTATACTTCATAAAAGCAATTTATTTATTTATCTTGTTATATTTGATTATATTTTCGTACTATATTTTTAATTTATAAATACCTTTTCTTACTTAAAAACACATCGAAAAAAATTGGGATGGCTTTTGCAAAGGCTGGAACGGATTAATGTTTTTTTATTAATTTCATTGGGGAAAATTTGTTTGAGATACGAGCTCTGTCATAGAATGAATTGAACTCTTATTTCAAGGTACCACTGTGTGTGTGTGTGTGTGTGTGTGTATATATATATATATATATATATATATATACACACACACACACACACACACACACACACACACACACACACATAGTTGGCACAAATGAAGTCAGACCATTTGGTGACAAAGTGCATGTAGAATGGTAGTCTCACAATATGATGGGCATTTTTCTCAAATTGTGTAACTTGTGTTATGGTGGTACCTGGCAGCTGAGGGAGAGTAGATGGTACCGTGTTATGCCCTTCCTTTGGTACCTCCTTGATAATGGAAGAATGGAAGGGGATTGGTGCATGTTTTACACTTTGGCATGTTTTCTTTCCCTAATCATCATAAACCTGCAAACATTATCCTTAAATCCAGCATGAGTCCCAAACCATTCACTGGGGCAGTAAAAGGGTCATTTTCTACCCCTAAAGCAGGGATGGGGAACTTTCACCCTGTCGAAGACCATTTAAATATTCTCAACATTGGCCGTGGGCCACAGAAAAAAATATTAGTATGTTTCACATTTGTTATATTTAGTTTGACATCAGATTTACTGTCAAACTAAGAATTTAATTGCCAAACTTTTATGAATTCTTAGATTTTCACTTACTAGTTCAATGTGAAACTAAATTGACTCCAGTAGAACAGCTTATCAAAGGTGAGGCAAATAATGAGCCGATGGACTAACTGACAACTTGGTGTCCACCTAGAGTCTTAGATGCCAGACCTGGTGTACCCGTACCGATCTGTGTCATGCCAACCTACGGGAGGGGCTGTGAGAATGTGATACATATCATTGGCATGGGTTTTGCTTGCTTGCTGGTACAATACATGTTCCTTGGTAGATGCTGGGACTGATGCCAAGACACACAAACCCGTAAACTGTCATTACTTATTTACTATGTGTATTCAAGATTATGACGTTGCCACATTCTAAGTTTGATAACTAGATAACTTAATTCAAGTGACGTGTAGCCCAGTACAATACATAATGTGAGTATGTCTGTTATATATAATTAACTCATGACTTGTGGTTTTATGAAGTAGCATTTCTGAACATTCTTGTGGGCCCTCATCAAATGGTCCTGCAGGTCTTACACACCCCAAAGGATGGAGGTTTCCCATCCCTGCCTAAGGGAAGAAAAAGTTACCATCTGAAAAATGCAGGCAATTTGGACATTTTTATTGCAGTATTTTGTGAATTGTCTTTTGCCTGTATCTTGAAATATTTTGTTTTGTTGTTAATGACGGTTTAGGAAATATTTGACATTTCACATAAATTTGAGTACTTTGATGAATTTGCTGTTAAACTGTTACAAATCCAAGCTGTTGCCAGACCATTAAAGAATATGAGAATGATTCTGGGCAACAATTTAAAAGAATTGCAGGTTGCCTTTGAGAAGTGTCTGCACTGATAGCATTGGGCATATTTATTATGTAGTTGATTCTAAAGTGTAACATGAGTTTTGATGGTTGCTACTGGTGAAAGTACAAGTTAACTTAAAGTTGAGAATGTTTGATGCACCTTTTCATTTTGAGGCATTCAGCTGTGGTATGACATTGAAGTGTGGCCTGATGTTGGATGCAGCAGCAGTGCCAGACCTGAATGTCCAGTGATGAAATTGTGAATTATTCTGTTACGATTACCACAAGATTCTGAGATTTCCTGGGATGGTAAATGAATAGCTGATTTACTGATAGACCTTACACAATGGTAGTATGCACATAGAAAATGATACATAAAGTATGCACATACGTAGTATTAGGCTTTGTGGCACAATGCTTTGCCTGGTTGGCAGGGAGTGGGAAGGAGTGTAGCAGGAAATGGCTGATTGCTAATCAGTCACACAGTTTCACTAAGATATTGTGACAATGAATATGTTCAGATTATGTTGTATGTTTTAAAGTTATATGAAGGTTGGATTTTGAGTTTCTCAACCATGGTTACTTGTCTGTCCCAGCGAGACCACACTTGAGCTAAACACACCTTGGCTAAACAATGCCTTGCCATACATAAATGCATAGAATGTTTTTTTGACTTGGATTACCCTGTACTTGCACCTTTAGATATTGAATGTTGTATGTTATTGTGTGTAAAAGTAATGACTGTTGTATTGTCAATACTTCAAAGGCAGCGATTGGTAAAGTCCATAGTTATGTATGACTGGCTGGTACACGTTTGTGCCATGATCTCTGTGGCAATTCCTTAGAGAAACCAGGACAGATACCTTCTGTTACTTCATGCCCACTCTTCCTTGCTTCCTGCATTCCTTGTGCTTCTTTACTACACACACACACACACAGAGTTTGCTTTCATTTGACTCTCCAGTAATTTCAGTCATTGCATGTCTCCTAAAGTTCAGTGTTGATATTCTCAGTTTGTGTACTTTTAGCTTTACTTTTGAAGCAACACTATAGTTCACATTGTTTTTCTTCTGTTCCATAAGTTGGAATTACAAAAACCATTCATTGATTTTCTCATTAGTATCATCCTGTGCTTCTTTATGTCTTTGCCATTGAACCTGCCTCCTCTACATGAGTTCTGCCTTGTGCTTATTTGTTTATTTTCTCTGGACACAGGAGGGACTGAGATACAGAATCATTAGTTTTCAAATTTCAAGATGTCATCAGATTCTTAGGATATTTTTAGAATGACTATTATCTTACTTTTTCCTTTTTTCAATAGTCTCGTTCATCTCATCTGTTTCTCTGCCTTTCTTTTGCTTCTCTCCTTCCTGTCTCTTTCCCTTCCATCTTCATGTCCTCTTTCCTTTCTTGGTGAAGCACATAGGGGCCCTTGGTTTTATTAAATCATGTTGAGTCCTACGAGGCATGGAGGTATGGCACAATGTAGCTTGACAGAAATGATGGTACACCTCAGCTTTGCAAACACTGGTGGCTTACTTAGGTGTATGCTGAACTCTCATGGTTCACTCAGCTATCTCAGTTTATTGTTCATCCTTCCCAGCCTAGCTAAAGCTTAACATTCCTTTACACTCATACGCAGCACAGGCCATTGTTCTTATTAGGATATTAATCTTACTACCAGTGATATAGTTAGCCAAGTTTTTTTTCCATCAGCAAATGTTTGTACCTATATTGTTTCCTATCCAGGTCAGGGAATCCCTTGTGCCTGACATTAAGTCTAATTGTTCCCAGTTGGAAAATGTGTGTACTTGTTGTGTTGATGATGATGATGATGATGGTGACAGTTGTAATAAGGAGAAAGAAAAGAAAAAAAAAGAAGGAAATGAGAAACTTGCATTACTTAAGAAAGGCCCAATGTTTTATGTGAACACAAACTGCACTTCTGTAAGATGTTAAAGCTATTGTGCCAAAAGTCAAAGAAAGCAAGCTCTCCTTGGCTTTGTGGTGTCAGGGATGTAGTTAGAAGCCCGCAGACCTCCCCAAAGATGAGAAAAAATTACAGAAGTAGTTTGACTTAATGACCACAATTTTCCCTCAGTTATCAGATCACGCAAGCTTTTTACATCTTCATAAATTATAAGCCAATATCGATAGTGTTGGGTTTTGCATAACAACTGTGGTGATTTCCCCAGACTTCCCAATACTTTGAGGGACGGAAGAAGTGGGTCTGTTCTCGTAAAACACAATCCAATCCTGATTGCAGCTTCAGACTAAACCTCGTGGGATTTATATGGTGAATCATCAGAGCTTTAGTCAGATAGGAAAACTTCAACATTGGGATCACCTGCTTTGCTTTCCCGGCCTCTACTGTTGTGAAAGCGTGAGGATGTTAAGGAATGTAGGTGATAAATAGATGATACTTAGCAACACAGTGACGTCATTGGAGATCATCTTTTTGCCTCTCTCTCTCTCTCTCTCTCTCTCTCTCTCTCTCTCTCTCTCTCTCTCTCTCTCTCTCTC
>CM035199.1:5222623-5236365 GCA_020233015.1 Callinectes sapidus | reverse complement strand
CTCTCTCTCTCTCTCTCTCTCTCTCTCTCTCTCTCTCTCTCTCTCTCTCTCTCTCTCTCTCTCTCTCTCTCTCTCTCTCTCTCTCTCTGATTCTACGGTGTCAGTAGGAAAGTCATGTATAGGAACCGGATTAGTAATTTCTGCAGCTTTTAAAAACAGTCTTAACAAGTCTCCAAGGCGTTTCATAATCCGAATCCCCCTTCATCTGTCTTCCATGCCCTTCGGAAAAAATACACTTCGTTTCTCTCAAAGATGTTATTTCACAATTTCCTTTGACTTTTTTCCTTTCTTTACGTCGTCCGTGTCTTTGACCCAGGAACGTAACAGTAAAGCTTTTATTGATGTTTTATAAATCTCAGCTTTTAACTTCTACGGTATTCGATTTATCTCACCTCCTCTCACAGCTTCTCGTCACGTCTTCACATTTCCATTTGCTCGTTTAATTTCCTTCTTCGTGACGACATTTTTCTTGTAAATTGCCATCGATCGTTTTGGCTTAGTCTTTTGTATAATTTCCATCTCATAGTTTTGTTTCTTTCAACTTTTTTTTTTGTTTTATTCTATTTCTAACATTCTAGTCTTACCAATTGCTTAATTCCTTAAGCCCCGGTTTATTTCAGTTGTTTCACTTCCTAAAATCCAGTTTTATCACCTAATTCATTGTCTACTTTCAGTTTAATCAGTTCTTTTATCATCTACTTCATTCCTTCTGAAACATATACTACATTATTACTAAGATTCTAATTTAATCACCTCGTTACCAATATCTAGATTTTCAGCATTATTTTAATTTTTTTCTTTTCTTTTAATTTTTTTTTACACTGACTTACCTCCCTTCCTCATCCCCCTCTCAAAGATGCGTCTGAAGATTTATAATTCTCAAACTGTGCGCCTCGGTCATTCCACAAACACGCGTAATTTTTAAGTCTGATGTTGGTGCGTCACGAAAGTCCAAGATATATCATTACTGCGGTACAAAGCAAAAAAATTTGAGATCCTAAATATATGAGGCTTGTAGAGGGTACCTAGGAAATAGGGCAATGGAACCAAGGGAATGAGACTGGGGACAAAACTGGAACGTGTGGAATGAGTCAGGTGATAGAACTACATCGTTCACCTTTGGCAGTGGTATCTGTATGCGGAAACGGGAAAGGATTAAAACAAGACTCAAAGCAACACTTCCCTTTACCAGTACGACCCTCGTTTAAGGTTAGTTCACCAATTATATCATGACATCACCGTCTAGCCCCACCCCCACCCCCATTTCTCTCTCTCTTTCTCTCTCTCTCTCTCTCTCTCTCTCTCTCTCTCTCTCTCTCTCTCTCTCAGCACGTAATTACTGATCTGCAATTCAGCCACCCACCTGAAGCAGCAGCAGCAGCAGCAGTCACAAAGCCTTACAAAAATGTTGCCTGGCTCGCTTTCTGTGACCTTTCATATGCGAGTGATTTTAAAAAGCGACAAATGACCCCAGCAGTGTTACTTGTTCTCGCCTCGTTCCACACACACACACACACACACACACACACACACACACACACACACACACACACACACACACACACACAAAGTTTACTGATCAGAAGTCTAGGGTGTATAATGTAAATATTGTTAAACCTGAAAAAAAATGGCAATAAAAAGACTCTAAGTAAATTTAGTTAAAAAGAAAAGAGGAAATACTGAAATAGGTAACTAAAACATGTGGCACCAATAACTCACGCATACACACACACTGCTAACCTTCACTACAGCTACACTATTATTATTTTTTTTCTCACACTCTTGAGTCACACCTTCATCATTAACACCTTCAATACCATGACGCGTTTTTCCTATTTACTCTGCTTATCATTTGAAGAATTTAAAACAGCTTCAGAAACTCATGTGGGGATTATAATAGTACAGAATCTGGCCATTAAACTTCTGACCTCCAAAGACCCTTCCCAATGTCAATAAAATCGCCTGATCACAACTAAATCTCGTGGTATAAAATATGTTCCAGTACTGAATAAGATAATACCACTACACATCCTAATGCCACAAGTAACAGAGCATATTACTTAATGCTATAATTTGTTTTGGTGACTTGCTTCAGAGTTAACAAGTCTATAACGTCACTCATTATTCTCGACGCAACCTTTATCATCAAGTTAATTTGTTTATCTTTTAGGGAAGTTATCAAAGTATTCCATTAGTTTTATCTATCACACTAAGTATATATCATATCTAAGTACGACTTCACATCTTCACCTTTTTTGGTAATTAACCTCTTCAGTACTGGGACACATTTTTACTACGTGTTTTGAGTGTGATTAGACGATTATATTGACATTAGATAGGGTCTATGAAGGTCAGAAGGCTAATGGCCAGTCTGTACTATTTCAATCCCCACATGTGTTTCTGAAACTGTATAAAAATCGATAAATAATGAGCAGAATAAATATGAAAATGTATCCCAGTACTGAAGTGGTTAATAGTTACCTTTCAATGATTTCCACCTAACCCGTTGCAAATACATTAAAATCATTGTTTAAACATTTATCAATTTATTAATGTACCTTTCAATAAAGATTCCCATACATCTATTTATCATGATTTATCAATACCTTCTATCTAACACGCAGCAAATAACCCCCCCCAAAAAAAAAATAAATAAATAAATAAAAAAAATAAATAAAACATCTATCATCTTGACTTTGACTCTATTCTTGCACAATTCCATTTACAGGTGTCACTATTCTAAATAAATCTTGCAATACATCTATCTAAAGGTTACTATCAAAACTTTCTACCTAACACGCAACAATCACACACAATATATCAGCAATCTTTTGAATCTATCTCTAAACATTTATTCATTTACAAACCTGTCTTTTAATCTTTCTATTATAATGTCCCCCTCTCTCTCTCTCTCTCTCTCTCTCTCTCTCTCTCTCTCTCTCTCTCTCTCTCTCTCTCTTCAAATGCATATGAGACTAAAATACCAATTTCCTAACTGTTAACACCACGACAAACACTCTCCACTGATCCTGTCACCTACATCCACTCAGCTCTGATACTCCATACTTATTGTTGATCCCATTAATCTCAGTGACACGATGACATACAAAACTGGTTAGGGTTATTTGAATGTTAGACGTCACACTCGTACTGCTTCCATACTTTGTTGTTGTTAAGTTGTTTTTTTTGAGGGGGTTCAATGTTTTAAATGTTGTTGTAGTAGTAGTAGTAGTAGTAGTAGTAGTAGTAGTAGTAGTAGTAGTAGTAGTAGTTGTTGTTGTTAAGTGTTATGGTTCTTGTTATTTAGTTTTTTTTTCTTCGGGAGAGGGGTTGTTTTAAAATATGTTGTTGTTGTTAAGTGTTATGGTTGTTGCTGTTGCGGTTGTTTTATAAATAGATGTGTCGTGTGGTAGAGATAAAAATAAATGTAAAAATACAACCAGCTCACTTTTTTCCCACTTTTTTTATTAGTGTCAAATTATAATGTATTTTGCAATATCCTCCCCCCCCCCTCTCTCTCTCTCTCTCTGGCCGGGAAGAATTCATTAGTGTCTTAATTATATACAATGTTATTGTTGTTGTTGTTGATGATGTTCTTCTTAGGGTGAAGAATTCATAACTATACAATTAATGACAAAGTCATTCATAGCCATCATCAACCTTAACTTCCCTTTACCTTCTCTCTCTCTCTCTCTCTCTCTCTCTCTCTCTCTCTCTCTCTCTCTCTCTCTCACACACACACACACACACACACACACACACACTCAGTTACTTCAAGGCCGAGGTAACCAGGGCGAGTGGCTCCGGCTGTCCGGCCCGCCCCTCAACGCAGCGCCCCGCCCCGCCCCGCCCCGCCCACCCTCCATACCCTCTCGAACGGTTATTTTTAGCCGTTAAGAGCTGGGTGTGGATGGCCCGGACGAGGTGGTGGTGGTGGTGGTGGTGGTGAGGAATATGAGGTAGATGCGGTGAGGAACGTTAAGGAGCGTGGGATATGACGTGAAGGAGGAGGAGGAGGAGGAGGAGGAGGAGGAGGAGGAGGAGGAAGGTGCAATAAGAGTCAGGTGCGTGAGGGGTGAGAGAGAGAGAGAGAGAGAGAGAGAGAGAGAGAGAGAGAGAGAGAGAGAGAGAGAGAGAGAAGGACAGTGATGAAATATAGCACATAGTGAGAAGAAAGAAAACGATGATAAGAAGATGGTGTTTCTCAGGAGGAGGAGGAGGAGGTGTGTGAAAGAACAATCACGATAAAGTGCGTGGGAGACAGAGAGAGAGAGAGAACCGAAGGACGAAGAGACGAGGGAGAAGAATGAAGGTGATACGGGTCAGAGAGAGAGAGAGAGAGAGAGAGAGAGAGAGAGAGAGAGAGAGAGAGAGAGAGAGAGAGAGAGAGAGAGAGAGAGAGAGAGAGAGAGAAACATTACTTTTCTGTCACTATGTCGTAAGTTAACCACCAGGATCCCGCCCACACACACTTCCCCCCCTCCCCCCCACACCACCCCCGCCTCTCGTTCACTACAGCAAGCAGGGTGAAGGACGCCCACGCACCGGCCAGCCAGCTGTCAGCCCCAGGTGGTCACGGCAGCCCCTGGGAGACTCCGTGAAGTGAATGAAGCGGGCCGGGGGGTTGAGGACGGAATACAAGAGTCGTCCTTACTCAACCCCACCCTCTTCCTCCTCCTCCTTCGTCTTCTCTACATCCTTATCCTGCTTCTCATCTCTCTACATCTTTATCTACCATCTCTTCTCTCTAGCCTCTTTCAGCTCTTTTTTTTTTCCTCCTCCTCCTCCTCCTTCTCTTCCACATCCTCATCCTGCTCCTCTTCTCTCTACCCTCTTCTATTTCTTTCTTCTTCTTCTCTTTCATTTCTTTTATCTTCTTTTTCTTCTCTACATCCTTATCCTGAATATCTTCTCTTTATCCTATTCCTTCTTCATCTTCGCTACATCCTTATCTTGCTCCCCTTCTCTCTATCTTTTCTATTTCTTTCTTCTTTTAATCTTCCACATTTTTATCCTGTATCTCTTTTCTCTATCCTCTTCTATTTCCTTCTTCTTTTTCTCTTCTTCCACATCCTTATCCTGCATCTCTTCTTTCCATCCTCTTTCTATCTTTTATTTTCTTTTTCTCCTCTACATCCTTGTTCTGCATCTCTTATCGCCACTCTCTTATACTTCTTTTTCCATCTTTTAATCTTCTACATTCTTTTCAAGCGTCTCTTCTTTTCATCCTCTTTTATCTTCTTTTTCTCCTCTTCCTCTTCTATCTCTCTTTTTTTCTCCTCTCCATCTTCTTCCATCTCTTCCTCTACATCCTTATCCTGAAACTCCTCTCTCCATCCCGGCCCTCTCATGGTGACCTTATTACACCGTTCTCTCTCTCTCTCTCTCTCTCTCTCTCTCTCTCTCTCTCTCTCTCTCCACTTGCTCCTTCATTACAATTCCTTTCACGTACTGTAACTATCCCTCCTTGCCTTACTTTTCTCCTCCTCTTAAACACTTCTCCTTTATACTTTCCTATAAAACGTTTTTCGTTCTTTTTTCTTATTTTATATTTTATAGCGCCCTGTCATGTTTTTTTTTTTTCATTATTTTGTTTTAGTTTAAGTTTTCATAGCATGCTGGTCTCTCTCCTTTTTTGATTTTCTGTTTCAGTTCTACACTTTTTACTACTTTCCTATTAAACGTGTTTTCTTCTTTTCTCATTTATATCGCTTTGTCATGTTATCTTTTTATGTAGTTGAAGTTTTATAAAATGGTGGTCTTTCTTCCTATTTCTGCCTTTTTACTTTTCAGTCCCAATTCTAAAATAAAAACAAAACGCTTTCTTATTTTTTGCCCTTCTATTTTCAAAAATTCGTTTGTAATGATATGTTTCTATCCTTCCTGTCTACCTATTCCGTGAGTGTACATACACAAACGTTTCCTTATTTTACCCCTTTTTATTTTCAACCATTCGTTTGTCATAAAATATTCCTATCCTTCCTGTCTACCTATTCCGTGAGAGTACATATAATTTCCCCCCAGGGTAAATAAAAACGTTCCTTCTCCTATTAACGGTCCTCCCTTTCCTGCTTCCACACCTGCAAACGTTTCCTCATTCCTCCACCAGCGTCATCATCACTTTCCTCCCAGCACGTATGAAGGGTATTTCCTCCACTTCCACACCTCCACCTCCACGCCAATTAATTAGTTCTTCCTCTCTCTAAAAATAGGTTATTGTTGCTATAATCACTTCCTGACAACGGAGAAATGCATGTCCCCCCACTCCACCCCACCCCTTTCCTTTCTCTCTCTCTCTCTCTCTCAGGAAATAATAACACCATCACTTTTCACATCCTGTATAGCTTCAACTCTGGAAAAGCAGCTTGTCGAATATTTCTCTCTCTCTCTCTCTCTCTCTCTCTCTCTCTCTCTCTCTCTCTCTCTCTCTCTCAACATACCTAACTTGAAACCTATCTTCCTCGACTCGATCCCTCCATCCCTCGCCGCGCCTGGCCAACCCGGATCATGGCATAGGGACTCCTCCTCCTCCTCCTGCCCGATGCACCTTACTCTAATGACCACTCCACAACCGGATCGAGATATAGCAGGGCCGTACCGGAGGAGGAGGGGGAGGAGGAGGAGGAGGAGGCACTCAGAGGGAACGTTGTACAGATGCAGACGAAGACGCAGACATAGGTGTGATTGGTGGTTCTCTCTCTCTCTCTCTCTCTCTCTCTCTCTCTCTCTCTCTCTCTCTCTCTCTCACCTTATTTTTTCTTTTTTTCTCTCCTCTTTTTCTTCATGTTTCACTCTCCGTGCCATCACATGAGTGGTTTATCAAGAGTTATTATCTTGTTTGTTCCTTACTGTTCTGCTTTCCGTCTGTCTGTCTGTTTGTTCGTTCATTAATCTACCACGCGTGCTGTCTTGTTTGCATAACGTGTCTTCTCACTATGACTCTCTCTTCTCTGCGAAATATTTCATTACCCCCCCTCCGCCCCCCCCCTCTCTCTCTCTCTCTCTCTCTCTCTCGTGCAAAAAAAAAAAAAAGGTTACGGGGTGTTTCTATATTTATTACGTTTTTCTCTCCTCCACCAATATTGCAGCTTAACTTCTTTGTGTGTGTTTATTGAAGTATTCCCTTGCTGTTTATTCTATCACTTCATACCTTGCCTTCCAGCGTCTATTATAGTTTTTATGTGTACGTCGTCTTATCTGTTCTATTTTCATCTCTCATTCTGTGTCCATATTCTCCTTCCAGTTTCATTTCTACATGTTTCGTTTTCTTTTTGAATATAAAAGCTGGACACGACATATAAACGATACACTGAATTTTGATATCTTTATATATATTCTCTTCAAGACTCCTGTTGTGTTTTCCTCATTCTCAGTCCTTCCCTCTCAACATTCATCTAACTTTCCATTACTATTCCTAACACTCCATTTTTGTCTCTTCATAATATTCCTTTAATTCCATATTCCTATTCTTAGATTCCTTCATTCCTAACCCACTCTCTCATAATAGCATTTCTTTTAACTACCAATGCATATTCCAGACACTCCTTCATTCCTTGTTGTCTCTCTTCCTTCACTTCCCCATTCCTACACCTTCCTCTCAATTCCCATTCCTATATTTTCCTGTCACTTCCCATTCCTACACCTTAACCTTCCTTCACTCCTCATTCATATTCTTTTCCCCTTCCTCTCACTCCTTATTCCCATTTGTGGCACATCTACATTCCCCCATTACTACCACTGACCTAATCCCGAACTTCCTTATCCTCCATCCTTACAACATCCACACACTGCATGATAGGGACTTTTAAGGACAGATTGGACAAGAACTACGCATCAACCCTTCAAATTCTGCCCCTTTCATTATTATTTTGTAGTGTAGTAGATAGCAACATTTCTCCTTCAACCTCTCGCATCATATCTTAGACTCCCTTATGATTTTTGCGTTTCTTTTTTCATCTTTTTTTTTTCCTTTCCTTGAAACTTATTGTGTTTTTTTTTGCCTTTAACACTTTTCCTGCGATATGGTTCGTCTTCTGTATTGACACACCACCCCAGAGATCTTTTGTTTTAATCCACTACCAAGTCAAAGCATTCTACACGCTGAAGACTGTTAAATGTATTCCTTTTCATTATCTTTTCTATCTTCCTTGTCGATATTTGTTAAGATTTCGACGTTTTGAGACTGTGCAGACTGTTAAATGTATTCCTTTCTATTATCTTTCCAATCTTTCTTATCGATATTTGTTAAGATCTCGAGGTTTTAAGACTGTATTGACTGTTAAACATATTATTTTTCACTATCTTTCCTATCTTTCTTATCGATATTTGTTAAAATCTCGATATTCCGGCCCTGCGTTGTGGTGTACATCGCAGTAAAATAGTTAACTCAAAGAATCTTTAGTAACAGCATAGTCTCATTAAGCCCAATAAGTCTGCTGCTGTTCTATTCTTCCCTTTGCAGTCACCTGCGTCACGTGAGGGCATGTACACAGGTGAGGCGGTGGCAGGCGGGAAGGAAGTACCTGCTGGGTCACCTGGCTGCTGTACCAAGGTCGTGGTTACGGGCTAGGAAGGGTTTACGTGCGTGCTGTAAGCGGGTGATGCTGGGGGCGGGGCGGGGCGGGGCGGGGCGGGGTGAGGCATGGGAGGTGGGGGTGGAATGAGGTAAGGGCTAGGGCAGGGATAGGGATGAGGCGGGGCTAGGCTTGGGTAGAAAGGTACGAGTTTAGGGTGAAAGGGGAGGAGGAGGAGGAGGAGGAGGAGGAGGAGGAGGAGGAGGGCAGCGTTACTAGAATCCTCCTTCTCCAGCTCCTCTTCTACTTTCCTTATCCCTCACGTCTCCAATGCATGCTATACCTATTTCTCTCTCTCTCTCTCTGTCAAGGTCGGAAGGTCCAACATTTCCCTTTCGTAGCATCAGCCGTGCCCCGTAGAGAGCGTCCGAGCGGAAAGGACAAACCACCTCATAAAAAACGGAGGAAGAATGCCATGGAGGAGGAGGAGGAGGAGGAGGAGGAGGAGGAGGAGGAGGAGGAGGAGGAGGAGGAGAGGGTTGGGATGTAGAGAAATAACAATGAGAGGAAGAGCAGGAAGGTGAATCAGGGTCAGAAAAGTGGACAGAATACTGAAGGCCGAGGAATGGAATGGCGTCTCTCTCTCTCTCTCGGCAGTCCTGAGAAAGGCGTCAGGTAGGCAAGTGTTGGTAGTGCCTGAACACCTGTAATGATTACTAGGTATTGGTCATCACACACACACACACAAACACACACTGACACACACACACACACACACACACACACACACACACACACACTGACATGGTTACAAGAATATACATTTTAGAAATAACAAAAAAACAACACTAGGAAAAGTGTATGTACATTCCAAGTAGTTAAAATGGGAAAGTGTGTGTGTGTGTGTGTGTGTGTGTGTGTGTTCTCTGGGGACTGATTCACCGGAGGACCAGAAGGCGGCCTTTCCACATGGCAATATGGCGCAACACCACCACCACCACCACCACCGGGGCAGTGCAGGGGCGGGGCGGGGCGGGACGGGGCATGGCAGAGGTAGGGTTAGGATAAGGAAAAGTGGCAGCAGAAGGGGGCGGGGTAGGGAAGGAGCCGTGCCGGGAGGGGGGGAGGGGGAAGTAAAAAGACCGTGTTGTAAGGTAAAACTCACACCATAACACCTTGAGATCAGAGAACTGTACGAGAACACATTACTGAGATGATAGTTAATATAATGAGAGTTTAAAATATGAAAAAAGAATGATGCATCGTAGTAGTAGTAGTGGTGGTAGTTGTTATTGTTGGTGGAGGCAAGGCTCGACGGGACAGCGTTATCAGTGACAGGAAGCTTGCACTATCACTCTCCCAGCGTTACGTCATGTCACCGCCACCACCACCACTTCAACTGGCGTCAAGACACACTCCACATAATCACCACCTCCATCATTATAATGCACCGATGCTTTCTTATATGTGCATGCTGATGTACACAAACACAGGCAAGTCCACCTAATAATACACACACAGACGGACACGCGCCCCAGACCCTAGCAACATCCATCACACGGGGAGAGCACATCGATCGTGTACACTTGGTAACAAACAAGTCGACACATTTCAGAGGTTCACACACTGACTGGTGCACTGAAAACCTTCCGCCACACCACTGCAGGAATCGCCTTGCTCAACTCTTCACTAAACACACAGGAACACGCACACCCGCGCCGCCACCCGGATCGCCGCTACAGTGTCACCCGGGGCCAGACCAGGGCACGCCGCCACCACAGCCGCCGGGACGCATTGATCGCCCGTCTGGTGTTACTCGGGGGTCGCCTCCGCCGCTCCTCCCCGACGCACCGCCGATACTAATACTATGGATTTTCCGGAGCACGCACCGTCACAGGCCCGCACCCGAGCAGCACTCACTCACCCGCGGCGGCTCTCACAACACTGAAAACCCGCTCAGAGTGCTCAGGACCTCCAGCCACCCAGCGGGCCGACTCACTCTCTCGCCCTCTCCCTCTCCCGCCGCACTGGTCACCACTGGAAGCGCGCCATTGGTCACATGTTACTATGACGTAACGAGCCGCGCCCCCATTGGTGGCCCAGCGGGATGACGCCACAGTTAACGTTATCAGAGGAGAGGAGATCACTGCGGCGGATGGGGAGCATCTGGGGGCGTGGTGACAGCGTACGAGGGGCTGCAGTGTACGCCACGGCATAGTACTGGGGAGTGGTGGGAGGGGAATGGGGGGGCCGCTGCCGAGGGGGTGTGGCGCGTCAAAACACACCCACGCGGCTGTAGAGGGGAGGGGCGGGGCGGGGCGGAGCGGGGCGGAGCGGGGAGGGGAGGGGAGGGGAGGGGAGGGGAGTCAGAAATCCAGACTAGACCCTATGAACGGCCGTAAACCCACGCGGCGAACCACCAATGTAAACAAGCTGCCGTCTGCCGGGCGCTCCCTTGGAGGACTTCACAGGCCGAGCCACGCAGCGCCTTCCTTACTTTTCCTCATCAGTGTGTACGCCACCATGGTTACTTACCTCTTCACTTCCTACACCACTCGACACCGTTACATCGCAAGCCTGTGGACGTTATTATGTGACACGTCCAGCATAACTCTGTAAGCCTTTCACTCAATGCTGTATTTCACATTCCCTCAACACGGCGTTCAATCACCACTAACGTCACACGTCCCTCACAGCGCGACTCCTGTGCAGAGAACTCTTATTTCTGACCCATTCACCGCTATTTCCAAACACTCCACCGCCATTTCACTTCCATTCAATAAGGTTGCTGAATCCTCCCTCCCTTCAATGCGGGCTCAACTGATGGAGGAGGAGGAGGAGGAGGAGGAGGAGGAGGAGGAGGAGGAGGAGGAGGAGGAGGAGGTGCGACGTGAAAAGAGAAGAAAAGGACATACCTGGAAGAAGAAGAAAAAAGAGGAGAAGGAGACGAGAGGAGAAGAAGTCAGAGTTCAAGAGGAAAACGAGAAGAAAGGAGAAATTAGCAAGGCGATATTGGGAAGGCCAAAGAGAAGGAGGACCAACTAAGGAAGAAGACGAGGAGGAGGAGGAGGAGGACAAGAAAAGGAGGAGGAGGAAGATGAGAAGAAGAGAGCTTACAGGAAATGGAGATGAGAGTAAGGGAGAGTGGGTGCGTGTATTCTCAGTCAGATAACACGCGTTCGTCTTCCCTCTTTATCTACTACTGCGTCTTCTTCTGCGTCGCCTCCTCCTGCAGCATCACATGAGGAGCAGATCGGAGGCGGCAGAAGAGATGTTCATTGTCCCTTAGAGTCACAGGTTAGAAGTCTAGAATAGGGAGGAAAAGGAAGGAAGGGAAGGAAAGGGAAGGAAAGGGAAGGAAAGGGAAGGAAAGGGAAGGGGAAGGGGAAGGGAGGGAACAAGGGATGAAATGAAAGGGAAGGGAAGGAAAGGAAAATGAATAGAGACGAGTGGAGGCAAGGGAAGGGAAAGGGAACAGAAGGTATGGAAGATAGTTAAAGGGAAATCAAGAGAAAGGAAAGGAAAGGAAAGGAAGAGGGGAACAAGGAGAAAAGGAGAATTAGGGAGCGAAAAGTTGAACTAATTAGGATTTATGGGAAAAAGGAATAGTTGAGGAAAAGGAAAGAGATGGGAATGCGGACAAAAAAACTGAATGAATGAAAGAAAGAGAAAAGGTAGGGAAGAAGAGACTTAAAAAAAGGTAAGAAAGGGAAAATAACAGGAAGAAGTGGCAATGAAGAGGAAGGTGGAAAGCAAATAAAGGGACGTGTAATGGTGGGAGAGGAGATAAAAGAAAGAGACGCAGTGAGACACGAAGAGGCGACTGTCTGTCTGTCTGTCTGTGTCTGGTGAAGGTGTAATGCGATGCCATTGACACAAGGCTGCCAAGTAATTAATTCCTTTGGGAGATGCTTGGTCTCCGCGCCCCCAAACTCCATCCAACACCGCTATCCCCCCTCACCACCACTGCCCCTTCACTCTCCTCCACACTTATACTACCCCTTGACACCTTCACTTCACCATCACAACCCCTCAACGTCTCCCCTTCACTACCAACACCGCTCGTCACTTCTTTTTCACTTCACTGCCTCTCGACACATCTCGTTCACTATCACGACGCCTTCACTATACACTCCCTCTCGACGTCTCCCCTTCGACGCCACTGCCCCTCGATACCTCCCCTTCACAACCACACTGCCAGCTCGACGCCTCTCCTTTACACTTCACTTCCCCTTCAATCAGTGAATGCCTCGTCCCTTCATCTAGTCACTATGAATGAACGACCTTTCCATCCCAAGCGAAGGGAAATTAAGTCTGCATTCACTGTACGAGTAGTGTTCCTTCCAGGCACTTCCCACGGTGGCCTTCGAGGAAACTTGACCTGAATGAAAGCTGAAGTCTGGGAAACGCCGCTAGATTCATATGAAGTTTAATGAGTTGTGAAGCGAGACATAATGACGAGATGGAAAAATAAACACAAGCAAACACAGGAAGGTTTCATGCTATATATGATACACGGACACCCACACACTGACACACACACACACACACACACACACACACACACACACATCACTGCCAAAGATCACTGTCTCGAAGGAAGGAACTTGGAGGAAGAAAACAACAATAAAATAAAAAGATGAACAACCACCAATAACCAACAATAACAAATACGAAAAACATAACCAGTACTCTCTCTCTCTCTCGTCTCCCAGCAGGTCTTCATCCTCCCGTCCCCTTTCTTTTCCTCTTCCTGCGTGGCTTTTGTCTTGCACGCCTCGTCCTCGTGTTTTGTGATCTGCCAATGAGTCAGTCTTACGAACGACGACGAAGGTGTAGGGCGAGGAAGAGAACAGACGTAGAGAGGAGAGACACGTGGGGAGATGGCAAGCGGAAGAGACGGGGAGAGGGGTGGAAGGTACAGATGAGGGAAAAAGAATGGGAGCAAGAGGGGAAGACAAACAGGGGAGAGAGAAAGAGAGAGAGAGAGAAAGGAATGGGTAGGAAGAAAGGGAGATGTGCCCCCCCCTCCTACTCTCTCTCTTTCGTACGCCCTCCCCCCCCCCACTACTCCAGGCCATTCCCATCCTACCAAACACAACTTCCACAACGTCTGCAGGAATATTTGGCGAGAGAAGTGATTTCCCAGCGGAGGGCGCGTCGACTACTACTACAAGTTTACCCCCCCCTCCTCCTCCTCCTCCTCCACGCATCTCTCTCCGTCTCTCT